>JABUQX010121857.1:2500-7500 GCA_015478945.1 Trachelipus rathkii | reverse complement strand
TATATAAATACTACTAATAAATGTATAGTATACTATTACTATATATATATAATATATAGTATATATATATATAATATATCACTTAAATATTTTTTTTTTTATATTTAATTTTTTTCATATTAAATTAACTTTTAATGTTCATATATATAAAATTACAAATCTTATATTTCAATGTAATTGCAAAGAATCTATTAAAGACACTGCGTAAAATATATCATAGATAACATTCACTATAACTTTTTTCATTATATATTAATATTATATACTATAATATATATATACTTATACTTATATAATTATATATATATTATACCTGAACAATATAATAATATATATTAGTAACTCATCATTATAGGTACAAAGTCTAAAATGAAGAGGCGTTAAATTGTATGATATCAACAATGATGAAATTTTTTAATAATGTTAAGGTTTATGTAGATTATACACATACACTAACCAAACCTAACCATAATCAACTAACCTAACCTACCTCACCTACCTTACACTAAATCTTAAACCTAACCTAATTTCCTAAACCTAGACCTAAACCTAAACCTAACTAACCTTACCTAACCTAACCTAACCTACCCTAACCTACACCGTAACTCTTAACTAACTTATAACATTAACCATAGCGCCTAACCTAAACCTAACCTATCCTTTTCCTAAACCTTAAACCTAAACTGTAAAATAAAGTAATAATAATAAATAAAAACACATGAAAACACTTGAAAACAAAATAAAGAAACTCCTCCCTAATGTTAGACTTGCTGCTTATACGTATATATATATATTATATTAATACTATAATTTATATAGTATATTATACATAATTATATTAACTATTACTATTTATATATATATAGTATATATATATATATATATATATATATACTACTATATAATATTTATAATATACCTAATAGTAAGATAGAGAGATGAGAGAGTAGAGAGAGAGAGAGAGAGAGACGAGAAACTTAGTCGTGGCCGGAGGACGATCCATCGCCAATAGCGTTCCCGTTAGACAACTGTACTGGACGCTCTAACGCACTTAACCTGATCCACTTCCCTCGATTAAGACACTGCGCACCTAATCATCGCGCAGCTTTCAAAGCCTCCTGCTTTTGATGATCCACTACTTTGACAACTCGCGGTACTTATTTAGATCTATAGAAGGGTGCTTGGAACTCCTGCTGGGCTATATGGCATTCTTCTTTGCGGTACTCCTGGGTTACAGGAGCAACAATCTGAGTCAAAGCGACGCCGACCTGGGCACAACAGGCTTGTTGCGACAAATTTGCAATAATAATAAGAAGAAAAATTTTCAACCGTGGCGAGGGACTCGAAACAACGCCAACAGAGTTCGCTCGGTATGGACAATGTACAGGAAGTTCTACCAGAAAAGCTATAGGAAAAAGGCATGCTATTTTATTATCGAGATAATACCACTCATCAATAGGTATCGTTTTCATGATTAAAAGCTTTACCACCTTCTTATTAAGTAAAAGATTAGATTTACTGTCCTTTTGTTAAAACAAAATTGCTCTTCTCAACAAACTAGACAGATGATGCAGAAGTATTGTTTCCTTTTTTTAGGGAAGATGACATGGTCCTTGAAGTTATATGTTTCTCGGCAAGCAATTGTCTGCATCACATGTTGCTTCAGAATTCGAGCCAAGGTGAAGGTCCATGCCCCCACTTTGAGTCTTAATGATCTATAATATAATAATAATAATAATAATAATAATTAATATAATAATTAATTAAATTAATAATAATAATAATAATAATAAATAATAATTAATAATAATAATAATAATAATAATAATAATAATAATAATAATAATAATTAATAATAATAATAAATAATAATAATAAATAATAAAAATAATAATAATAATAATAATAATAATAATAATAATAATAATATAATAATAATAATAATAATGAAATAATAATTAATTATAATAATAAATAAAATAATTAATTAATTAATAATAATTAATAATAAATAAAAAATAATAATAATAAATATTAAATTAATAAATAAAAATAATTAATAAAAATAATAATATATAATATAATAATAATAATAATAATAATAATAATAATAATAATAATAATAATAATAATAATAATTAATAATAATAATAATAATAATATAATAATAATAATAATAATTAATTAATAATAATAATAATAATAATAATAATAGATAAAAATAATAATGATAATAACAATAATAATAAATAATATATAATAATAATATAATAATAATAATATAAATATAATAATAATAATAATAATAAATAATAATAAATAATAATAATAATAATAATAATAATAATAATAATAATAAATAATAATAGATAATATAATAATAATAATAATAATATAAATAGTAAAAGAAATTAATAATAATAATAATAATAATTTAAGGTTCTGATAAAAACTGTAAAACATTAAAAAGAAAAATATTAAGTAATAAATAAAACTTTGAATAGTCGCAGAAATAATAATAATAATAATAATAAGTAATAAATAATAATAATAATAATAATAATAATAATAATAATAATAATATAATTAATAGTATATAATAATAATAATAATAATAATAATAATAATTAATGATAATAATAATAATAACAAGGATCAATTAATAGTAATAACATGGAGTAACATTAATAAGGAAGAATAAAAAATATGGTAGTAAGATTAATAATAATAAATAATAATAATAATAATAATAAAATATAATAAATAAATAAAATAATAAAATAATAATAATAATAATAATAATAATTAATATAATATTAATTAATATTAATAATAATATTCATAGAATAATTTAATAATCATAATTAATAAAGATAATAATAATAATTAATATCTTAATAATAATAATAGGAAAAATAAAATAATAATAATATAATAATAATAATAAATAATAATAATCATAATAATAATAATAATGATAATAATTATAATAATACATAAGTAATGTTAATAATAATTTATTAATTTAATTTATTTAAATAATTATAATAATAAAATAAAATAGAAATAAAATAATAATAATAATAAATAATAATAAATTAATAATAATAATAATAATAATAATAATAATAATAATAATAATAATAATAATAATAATAATAATAATAATAATAATAATAATAATAATAATAATAATAATAATAATAATAATAAAAAAAACAAGGATAATTGGAGCTTCGTATATAACTGAAGGACTGATAATAATAAAAAAAATAAGGAAAGTTATTAATAATATTGAAATTTGGGATCATAATAAAAGAATAATATTAATAATAATAATAATAATTAATAATAATAATAATAATAATATAATAATAATAATAATAATAATAATAATAATAGTGGTTATTATAACATCAAATCACTATCAACATTATCGTTTTTAATAATAAGGAAAATTATGATAACAACAATTAATAATAATAATCACTATAGGTAATTAACACTTTTCATTGTAGAAATAAAACCTAAGGAAAGTAGGAAAAAGAAATAAGAAGCCTTTGATAATTCTACTAAGAGACCAGACGGTGTGCAACTCTAGAACATTTTTTGGGAGATTATTCCACTCATCTATACCTTTATATGAGATGGTCACCCGAGATTTCGTTTTGGTGAATTTTGCTTTGTCTAGAGTAAAGAAATTTGTGCTACGAAGATTGTTTCTCCTCAAAGTTTGGTTCTGCACAATTTTTTTTTAGTCAAAAGTTCATATGCAGTTCCATTTATGACTTTAAAGATGTGACTACTTACTGTAAGGGTGTAGATATCATGAAGTTTTAGCATAGAAAATTTTTTGAATTGTGGGGCTGTGAGCTCACGGTAGCTTTGAGGCCCTGACATTACATAAATTATCTTATTTTGCATAATGATTAGAGGTTGTAGCAAGTATTTACTTGCACAGTCCTTTACTGAAAGACAGTAGAGTAGGTGAGGATAAACAATACTATATATAGGAAAGGTTTTTAAAAATATATTTTGAAACAAAATTCCTTGTCTTAAGGAATGCTTAGTTAGCTTAGGATAGTTTGCTAATAAGAGTATTTAAATGTTCTTTGAAAAAGAGCTTGTCATCGAGAATAACACCTAATAACTTTAGCAGACGTTGACAGATTTATAATTACATATTTTGCTCTTACATTTAGTTGAACAGGGTTCTTTCGATTTGTTATTACTAGATAATTTGTTTATGTAGGTTTACTAGATAATTTATTTTTGCTTCTACCCATGATATAATAATTTCAATTCATTGTTTACTTTGCAGTTAAATGTGTCTTTTTTATGATCTGATATTAAGGTTGCTGGGTCGTCAGCATATTGAGAGTTTAGTGAATTGTGATAATTCTGAAAGCCATTTGAATATATATTAAACAATTGCTGCCTCAAAATAGATCCCTAATTGTGTTCGGCCAAATAAGTATGCCAGAAACCATTTAAATGAATCATTAGTGATTCTTTGTCTTTCTAATTTGCATATAAGTAGATTGTGTTGAACTACATCGAATGCTATCGAAAAATCTAAAAGTAATAGTGAAAATGTTTGTGTTTCGTTTAGCACTTTGTATAACCTTTTAGTAAAGAAGATAAGAACATATTCTGTGTTGCGGATTTTGGTAAAGACAAACTGAGCTCTTAAGAGAAGCTCATTCTCATGAAAGTAATTAGTAAGTTGTGCTTGAACTAATTTTTCAAGAAATTTACCAGTTGTATGCAGGACTAAGATCGGACGGAAGTTATTTCGGAAGGGAAGGGAGATGTCAGCAATTTTGGGAACATAGGTGACTATTTCAATTTTTAATTCAGTTAGATAACGACTGTGTTCAATTGAGTTGCTATAGAGAACGGCTAATATAGGAGAGATTTCTTTTTTTACACTACTTGTAAATCCAGTTTGGGACATTCTGAAAGTCAGAGTTTTTATTTCTGAGACCATTTTTATTTGA
>JABUQX010121856.1:5000-12745 GCA_015478945.1 Trachelipus rathkii | reverse complement strand
GGGAATCTAAGTAAGTTGGAATAGTATGAAGGTCATTAATTTCCACAGAACCAAAGTGTTTTTCTACCTCTAGTTTACTCACATCTTTCATTCTTTTTAAACCATCATCATTTTCATTTGAAGATGGTTCAAAATGCTTCCCTTGGTGCTGAGATTAATGGTATTACATCGAGACAGAAGTGTAGATGTATGTTGATTTTTTTGTTAATTTCTTCAAATGGTTTCAATAGCTAACAGCAGTGTGATATGATGTCATTTTCTAAATTAATAAGATTGTTAACTTTGGAATACGAACTGGCGTACGAAGCAAGAAGTTCTTTGAGCAATACTTCTTTCCATCATATGAAGTGTACTATTTCAGCGAGTTGGAATGTCTTTGTAACATTAAGATATGGAATAATATCAAGCCGTTTTTGAACTCATTTTTTACATTTTCATATTCTTTCAGATTCATCTTAAGTATTTTATTATATAAAATTCCTTCTACCAATAATCGACAATAAATATCCGCGCAAACATCCGCAGGCAAAGCGCGGATGCGGATGCGGATGGATGTTACTCATCACTATCATATATATATATATATATATATATATATATATATATATATATATATATATATATATATATATATATATATATATATATATATATATATATATATATATATATATATATATATATATATATATATATATATATATATATATACATACATACATATACATCGATACGAGCATGTGCTTGTGGAGAACATACGCAAATACCAATTACTAAACTAGTTTAAATGCAAATCACATTCCCTTTATTTCTATTAAATACATATTTACATAAAATATTTTAATTGCATTTTGGTAATTATTTGATTCGAGGAGTTTGTTATTGCAATTACCTTCGACTCTTCCAAAAGTATTAATCATACTCAAAATTTCTTCTATATTTTAGCAAAGAACCCTATGTGACTAAGGATAGCGTGAGTCATGTCCCATTTAATCCTCTATTTTATTTCTTCCGAATTTTTTCAATTTCTTTATCATTATTAGTATTTAATTTTTTTTTTTTTAATTTTGGCATTTTTTAATTATAACACATTTCTTCTTCTTTTGGGCTGAATGGATTACCACTGAAAATTAGATGATGTTGTACGAATGAAGTTACTTGAATAAAGAACGGCTAGAATAATGAATTAAAAATGTCCGAAATAATGAGCTAAAAAATTATAAATTAATTAAGGAATTAAAAATAGATAGTTTAATTAACGAATTAAAAAATAGATAAATTATTTTGTGAAATAAAAATGTGAACTTCATTAACGATGTAAAAATTCGTTAATTACTTACTTAAAAATAGAATGGAAGCCATATTGATTACACGAGTATTTACTGAAGAATGAATTCAATGGATTAGAGAGTAAGGTAGAATAAGCTAAGGAAGTAAATGTTTATGTGAATAGATAGGCAGATAAGAAGATATAAAGCTGATGAATGAATAGATTTAGAGATGAAGAAATAGACTGATTGAAGGTAAGAAGAATAGATAGATGGATGAATAGATTTAGAGATGAAGAAATAGATTGATTGATGGTAAGAAGAATAGATAGACGGATGAAAGTCTTTTATTCATGGAATAGTATCAGACTCTCAAAAATACTTTTAGCGTATAGCCATTTATTTAAAATTTAGTAGTTAAAATGATCTTCTTTTTTTTCGCAATATGAAAGCTAAACATAGTATAAAGAAAATGTCGGGGCTTCAAATAAAGGGAATTTATATTTTCTTCGTTCTTTTCGTGAGATACAAAATATTTTGAGTAAAATATATCTATCATACAGACAGACAGGACGAGGTATATGGAGTAAACACATTACTTTTACCTTTATTATGAACTTATTATACCTATTAATAATTTGCAATTTTCTATCAGTTACACATATATATTAATTATTTACCATAATTTTGTTAATTATCTAATGATAATTATAATGATAATATATTTTAATATAATATTTTAGTACTGATATATATGTAATAATAAAGATATTTATTATGTATGTAAAATATATATTTATAAGAAATAATAATGATTATAATTGATATATATATATTATTATTATATGTCATTATATAAGATTTAATTATTAAAATTTAAAAAGATAATTTAATAATTAAAGTAAAATAAACTAGAATATTATAAATATTACCTTGGTAATAGAACAATGAATTATAGTGAATATTTTATGTATAACATATAAAATATTATATAAATTTATTATTCAAAATTTATTTATGTTTTATATATTTTTGATTATCTACATATGATAATAGCTATGTATATCTATGTTGAAAATTTTATAGGAAAATTATTGTTTAAGCGTTATAAAATGATATTATTTTGAATTATAAAATTAATTGGCCATTTGGTAGATTATTATTTTCTAATGGAACCGAATCTCTTATAATAGAATATTCGTATTTCCTTAGTATTCTAAAAACCATTTTTTATAACTGACGGGGTATCGGTTGTTATTTAAATTCATAATCGATTTCCAATAGTTTGGATGTCAATTTGTTAAAGCCAATTATTAGTACGTTATGATATCAAATAGTATTGGAGATTATGTAATATTAAGAATTATATATACTTACTCATCGATATAATTATTATAAAATTTATATGTATTATTATATATATTATTCAATTTAAAACAATATAGATAATTAGATTTGAAAATTTACATTAATAATATTTAATTATGTTTATCTATAATATATTATATATGTTATATTATAATAATAATATATTTAATAATATATATAATTTTTATAAATTAATATTATAATTATTAAATAGGTAATATATATAATAATATCTTATAATATATAAATATAATATCTATATTAATGAATAATATTTTTTTGTTATATTTAAATGTATTATAAACTTAAATAAATCAAAAATTTGTAATATAGTTAAAAAATATTAACATATAAATAATGAAAATAACATAAAATTATTAATTATTATAAGAAAAGATGATTTATAAATATACATTAAAAATATTTTTACTCAAAAGTGAAAGAATTCAAAAAATTTAATAATTATATAACGATTTATATTATTAATTATATAATATATTGTGTAATATATATATATGAATAATATATATATAATGTGATCTTATTGTATCGCTGTATTAATAAATAGAATTAATAAAAATAATAATACAATATGTAATTATAATATGTATATTAAATTTATAAATTATTGTGAAAGCTATTAAAGTAGCTCGTTTTTCTTTTTTAATGATGAGAAAAATACTTTATAAAAATTGATAATAATATTTTATATTAATGTAATTTGTATTTTTTTTAGAATTTTTTATGTATATTTCGACAAAGTTAGTAACCATAATGAAAAATTTTTTTTTTTAAAGGAAATTTGAAACATTAAGTAAACATGAATAAATATAGAACGCAACGAAAAAAATATCCCTTGAATGTATAAATAGTTGTTTTATACAGATGAAAAATAAAAAGTCAGAAGAGACCCTTTTTTCAGAGGAAAAAGGAGATATTATTAATGATCTTATTTTTCTATGTATTATTAGCCACTATTAAAATTTACTTTATTTATTTAATGATTAATCTATTTAAATGTAGTGCATCCTTGCGTACTAAACTGGTATAAATCTAATGACGTCCATTCTCTGAAGGTCACACCAAAACTAGGACGATCTGTGTTTACAATCATTAAGCGACCGAATTGATGCCCATATACGTATAATAAACAGATATGTGAAGCAAAATAATTTGGTTTCAGTTCTTTTTATAGGATACCATTGACTTCCACGTAACCCACCAAATGAAGAGATAAAAAATAATCCAAGCGTTATGATAAATACACAATAAACGATCGAGAGATAGAGTGCATCCTATATTTCACATGGTACACCAATTATATCAAGATGAATATCACAATTATACTCACACAAATCTATTATGATTTCTCTTAATAGGATCCTATTTGTTTCTTCTCTCTGTATGGCACAAGCAGTAGCGCACATAAATCACGATTATTACTTTTGTTTATGAAACCAAAGCTCGAAACGGATTCCAAACTGGCTATCAAATATTATTGTAAGGTCTGAAAATATCAATATCACACAAATATTGGAAATATTATTACGTACGCGAGAAGTCTTTTACATCCCATTTACTTCATAGGGTGTACATTACTGTTTGGAGACCTCAGCATTTTTTGAAGAATATGGATAGAAAATATGGAACTATATGATGAAAATTACCATAACTGTCATCTCAAAATTAGTAACACAACCAACTATCTATTTGACTAAATTTGTTGGCTGGATATGTTCTTAAGCTTTATATGGTAGCTGCAGTTTATAAAACTCCAATCAGGTTTGAAAATCTACATCAGCATCCTAAATACCGGCATTTTGAGTTTCCTAGTGGATTTGTTAACGACTCTCTTTGAAGCTCAGAAAATAGAGCTTTCAATTCTGTCT
This sequence comes from Trachelipus rathkii, assembly GCA_015478945.1. Lineage (NCBI taxonomy): Eukaryota > Metazoa > Arthropoda > Malacostraca > Isopoda > Trachelipodidae > Trachelipus > Trachelipus rathkii. The sequence continues at coordinate 8,220 of JABUQX010121856.1, read as the reverse complement.
GAAACAAGGAATCTCTAAACCATAAAAACAAGTGGAAAATTTTTACACAGCAAGCTACTCTGTTAGAGTCCCGATTCACTGAAAGCAACGAAGCAACTAGAACCTATAAGTCGGGCAGTCATTCTAATTCCTGTATCGAGATTTGGGAATTATGTTATTTTTAGACTGTATAAACTCTCACAAGATCACTCTTAAGTAAAAATAGGAAAAGGGTAATATTTGGCACGTTACGGTACAAACACATAGTCTCTAAATTTATGCGATAAATACTGATGCACAGAACTCTGAATTTCTTCATATTGGATTCTGATTACCTCCACGCGACTGACAGATACGGCTATCTTATATCCTTCACTTGCGAGATTCTGAGTGAATGTTGTCTAATCCGGTCAATCGTGGTTTATTATACCTAAAAATATTTAAGTGTAAAAAACTGCTTTGCAAAAATTGTTAAGGTAATAGGTATTGTCAATAAGTAGTTTTCACTGGTAAGCTGAGTTCTTTTAGATGACGCACTCCTATATTTATTGTTTCTCTAAGTTGCTACGAATCATTTTTTTCACAGAAAATAAATACGATTGATTTTATAATTATCGTCAATACAGATTCTTGAAAAACCAATTTTGGAATGTTGTTTTGAAGGGTAAGTGAATCTTTACCATTTATGATGTTTGCCAAAAACAATGAATATCTGGGAAAAGTTGAAAACTTATAAGTATGACACGTAGTCACTGTTCGCGAATTGAAGAGTTATTCATAAATAACTATATCCTGATTTGAAAAATCTAAAATCCCCACAAATCTAAAACACTCTAATATATTAAATATATTATATTTATATTATATATAAATATTTTAAATGTATATTATACTGTTAATAAAATTAAAAAATAAAAATTTAACTCATAATCTAAAATTACAATATATTGTATAAAATTATATATATTATTAATAATATATTTTATATTAATAATAATTATTATTTATATTATTTTAGTGTAATCATTATTATTAATTTAATTATAATTATATATATAATATTATGAATAATAAATAATATGAATTATCATTATTATATATAAATATTTTTTAAAAATTTAAATTATTAAAAAATTTTATTTAATTATATATTAATATAAATATATAGAATATAATTAATATTAAATAATATATAATATTACATAATATGTTATATATGAATATTATTAATATTATAAATTTATATATGGTGTCATATGATAAAGGTGGCAATAATAAACTGTTCTTTAAGTAAGTTTATATTCAATCATTATATAATATATAGATAATAATTATATTTTATTAATTATCATTTATAAAAATATAATTAAGAATTTATAGATTAAATTCAATTAATAAGAAATATTTCTAAAATGGTATATAAAATAAAATAATAGTAAATTGAATAACAAAAATAAGAAAATTATAAATATATAAAATTTAATATCGACTATTCAATATGTATATAAATATATAATATTATTTAAAATAAGATTAAAATTAAATTATATAATATATAATATCTATAAATAAGATATAGGTAAAATACTTATTAAAGAAAAGAAGAAGACATTTTTGAATATAGTTGAATCTTTGGACAACCGCAAAAAATTGTTCTTCTGAGTACTGTAAAGGCTTCAAGCATTCATATCGCTTGTTTAATGATATTATCCTCAAAGTGAAATACTAACTGAAATATTCCTATGTTTAATTTTAATCTCTTCATAGCATCAAGATTAATATTGTATAATCTAGACTTCTATTGCATAATGGCATTTCACCAAATCATAAAACTTGTGCTACTTACAATATACGTTTAATATATTTGATATGTTTAAAACTTTAATAGTCATGGGGTTTATAAACAAAAAAGTGGAAACCATGAAAAAGCCATATCATGCTCTATTAGTAAACATTGTTTTAAGATATATAGAAATAGCTTTTTTTTTGACTGGATATCTCCTAACGTTACACATTGTCTCATGTTAATATTCAATGTTCTAGAAATAGCTTGTCTAAATCATAGGATTTATTCAAATACTTAAATATAATAATATGCCGTTATTTTGTGTCATTGGCAGCTGTATATCGGTATTACTGCGATGAAATCTCTTTTAAAATCTTCTTCTTTGATCTTCTGTGCAGCAAGGGAACGAGGGTATTTTGGTTCTTTACCATTTTGGCTATCTCTTTAGCACTTTTAGATGAAAAATATAAATGTATAACTATGAGCAATGCGTTAGATATTATTCAATATGTCATTTCGAATTAATTTGAAACTTTAGAAACGAGTGTACTGATATCTATACCAACCACTCCTCTCACTCAATGCAAAAAAAGCAACAAGGCAATGTGATAAATATAACCTTTATGTAAGTTTAGCAATATTTTGATTTTAAATACTTTCTCTAGAACCACTCCAGAAATCTCACCACTTCATTTATCTATTTGATGTGCTTGCACAGAACATGGATCTATATCCCCTGTTACACTTTAGATAATTTTAATTATCCCAAATATCTAAGTTTCTAGTGACTTTTTCTGTTCTATAGTTAAATTTGTCAAGACTCTAGTCCCACGTCATATATCATGTTTACTTGAAATCGGAAACAAAATAAAATCGTTACTTTGACATTTAGGTGAAGCAAGAAGTTTATATTCAATATCAAAAATCGTATACAACACACAAATTCATTTTTAAATTACGAAAAATAGTTTTTTCCTGGACATCTTTGTTCACAACAATACTGGTTACGCACTCATATCGCCTCATCGCCTGTAAGGACAGTTATAAAATTTTTTACTATTTTTATTATTATTGGTTTGTACCCACTAATTTAACTGTGTTGAATTTATAATGCGCAGAGATAGGGATTTTATATTGTAATTAGCAAGCAAATTTTGGGCTTGGATCTGGAAACTTGGGAGTATTATTAATACCATTGGGAAATTGCTATAATCAAGCTAACTTTAATTTTAATATGTTCAATATGAATAAAGAACATTTATTTGGTACTCCAAGCTAAATTTAGCAAATGATATTATCTTAAAAAGAGACTGTCACGGAAAAGTATGTCATCGGTTATACTCACATGATCATATAAGTAGTGTCGATTTGAAGTGAGTATCATGAAATGATAGTCCACGTATCTCTCTCGATAACATATAATTTTATCTACCCCATATAAATCGAAATGTTACC
>JABUQX010121855.1:0-21020 GCA_015478945.1 Trachelipus rathkii | reverse complement strand
TTATTTTGTATAGTTTAAAACATCATCTTTTCAATGATATAAACAAGTCCCGACCTTATGTTAGTAAATTAGTTTTTAACATATATCGGTTTATCTCATGGCAAACCATATCTGAGGAGAAAGCTTACGAAAAAACATTCAATATGGCGCCAAGACAGAATGTAGAAGTTAGAGATTATTCTATTGCAATAGCCTAATAAAACTAAATAAAACAGTGTATCAATTTAACTGATTAATTATTCTGATTAAAAAAAAATTAATATCATAAATAAATATATATAATCACTATACTACAAATAACATGGTCATATCTAACCATATGATTAATGAATATAAAAACTACACTTTTTAATTATAAAATACAGAAAAAATTTTTTTCGTATTAGATTTTGAAACGCGTATTGTTATGCCCGATTCCTCACTCCATATACACTTTTTAACTCACTAAGATATTCTGAAAAGTTTTAAACCCCGTCCTTGAAAAAACCTTTTAAAATTCCCCATTAATTTAGAATATTATATTAACATTTATATAAATAACTATATAATTTATAATAATACATAAGAAATATTTGCTAATAAATTGACAATTATGCTCCCTATAATAATAGAACTAATTTAATGTATTTATGAGATTATTTAATTAATTATCGTTATAAAGAGATAAATGATAATATATATATAATACTATACTATTATTTATATAGAATATAAATATTAGATTTACTTATTATCCTATAAATATAATCCCCCATTTTATTATTGGGGTGAGGGGTTAGTGTACAATAAATATATAATTAAGCATAATATAAGTATTATATAATATAATATTTAATTTATAATTTATTATACTTACATATATTTTAATACTTTGGAGGGAACAGACTCCGCTCCGCTCCGCTCCGATCCTAGCTCAGTCATTATTTAAAATTTCCGCTCCGACTCAGTTTCATATTTGTATAATTTCTCATTTACACAAAGCATTAAATCTCTAAGAACAATATTTTTATGTTATAAACATGGAAAATGTTCTACTAGTAAGAAAAATTGAGTAAAATATTTGACTGTTAAAGAACATGACGTGGATTTCCATTTTATTTATGTCTCTCAAAAAATTGGGTCGGCAACCAAATTTACACACACACACACACACAAACACACACACACAGCATACACATAATATATATAATTTTTATTATTAATATATATAATATATATATATATATATATTAAATATATAATATATATTATATAATATATATAATATATATATATATGGATAATTCAATTTCAAATCACCCTTTGGCGTTTTCTGTATACACAAAAGAGTCACTATGTATGTCCTACTGATTCCTATATAGCTTGAGTGCCGAAAAATATATATATATAATTAATATATATATATATTATATAATAGATAGTATATATATATATATACTATTATATATAATATATAATATATATATATTATATACTTATATATATATATAACGTTGTTGACAAATATACAAAATTTTGTGCTTAACATGACTTTTTTTTATGTAATTTTTATCTTCCATTACGATTTGTTATGTGATTGAAGTAAATATTAAGAAGGTCCGTATTCTAAACTACATAAATCAGAAGGTACTACAGGAAAAGATTTCATACTATATATATATATATATATATGATATATATATATAATATAATTTATATAGTTATATATATATATATATAAATATAATATATAATAATATATATATAATATATATATGTAAAACTTAAGTTTCTTTCTGACCCTTCGATTTCGCATATATCAAATATATCACTCATACGATATATCGATAATCGATATATATATATATAATATATATATATAATATATATAATATATATATATATATATATATATATATATATATTATAATATATATAATATATATTATAATATATAAATATATTATATAATATATTTCAGACCTGAAAGAGCCACAATCCATATCTCAAAACACAACAGGCTACCGGGAAAAGAAACATGCTGGAAGCTGTACAATTTAGTACGGAAAATTTGTAAAAAAAAAAAAAAAAAAATGAATAATCTTAGTAATATAGTAGAAAGCCTATTTAGGAATTTTTATACGTTACTTAAAATAAATAGAACTTCTAGTAAATTTGTTTTTTTTTTTAACTAAAAATAACCCCAAGGGTATACCGCACCCGATGGCAGGAGTCGGTCTCTCGGCCTTCCGGGAAACAACGGTTGTACTATTTCCCCCACTCCGGGAAGGGTCTCCGGACCGCTTCTTTGATTTGGGTGTCGGGGGTTCCTCCGCCCCTCCCCTACGGGTATGAGGAAAACGTCCCCCCTGTTTCCCCGTCGCTCGAGCCCCCCTACATTGCGGTGTAATACTTTACAAATAAATATATATATACTATTCCCCCCGCACGGCTCTCCCCCCCAAAAAAATCCAATTTTTGTTATTTTTTTCTGTTTAGTTTTACATTTCTAACCAAAATTTCCTAACCAACATATATATAATTATTATATATATATATATAATTAATATATATAATATATATATATATATATATAATATATACATATATATATATATATATAATATATATATATAAATATATATCTATATTATATATACATGTTGCAAAAATAAAACCAATCTATAACTGTGGTCACTGACACTAAATAGTTACTTACCCCTTAAACTGTTTCCTTATGTAGCAAAAACATAATTAAAAAGGGCATCAGTGTAGGATTCTCATATTTGAAAAAAAATCAATATTGGAAAAACATTATACTTCGAGCACAATGTTAGCGCTTAAAAAAATAAACTTTTCCCCTATTTTGGAATTCACATTCTTTGTGACTACTGTCTACAAACCTTTATCTAGTAATAAACATAAAAAGTGCAGCAATGCTATACAGATATATTCATTCTCACAAATTTGAATAAATCCTTCAAATTTATAATTTGTCAAAAACATTGAACAAAATTTACTCAACTCCGCAACACAGTGAAAAAATTTATGCACCTTCAAATTTATATATACAGTAATATTTGAAAGGTTCAAATAATACTCAATGAATAAAGTCCATCTTTATATATTACTAATATATATATAATATATATTTATAGATATATATATAATAATATTATTATATATATTAATATATATATATAGATTAATATAAAATATATATAATATTAGAACATACAAAGTCGGCAATTAACCGCGTTAAAGCTTATCCGTTAAGTAACCTCGTTAATTTTCTTAACCTTTTAACCTTCCGTAAATTCAAAAGATGAAGTAAACGAACTATATGAACGATGTTAAAAATTTTTCCCTTACATCCGTGTAATGCGTCTATCAATAATTACAGATATAAAGATTTCTCTTATCAGATTTATAATATTGGATGACAATTCGATTTTCGATAAACAAACCTTCTTTTTTGTCCAAAAATCTTCCTAATACGCTCCTCGCAATGGCTCCAAAAGTGTTTATTCTATCACTGTATTACTCCATTTAGAAATGTTTGACGCTTTTTCTTCTCGCGTTATTCTCATTCTATTGTTCGCTTGCAGTAAAAAAGAGATATGACTTGCCCGGTCAAATCGAGCTCATTTAACTTCGTCGTTAGTACCTTGAACATTGCAATTCCTTTTGCGACTAGCTGAATCATCGCCAGATCCAGGTGCATAAACAATTTTGCCATGATATAGTACAATTGTATTCAAATGATAATGTTGAATATTCCTATTCATTTATGCACTTAATATAGCTACTCGCGGTGTCCCTGTAAAAGAAGCCCAGTCTCACATGCTTCATAAATCACAGCGTTAATTATACAATACCAACCAGCATATTCATACTCAAATGGAAAGTCATTTGAACAGAAGTTTTCCGTTACATATTCATTCAATATGTGCCCCCTTCGTTATAGATACATTCACCGACTACTCCAATTCCTCCCAACATGTTAACAGATCCCGGCAGTATGGAAGGTCAACGCCATGTACTTCAATATCTGCGCTTTCAACTTCTGCGTATAATTCGGCAGCCCACATAGGAATAATCCTTAGGCGTTAGAGTCAGGGGACCGGGCCAGATAATAAGCCTGTCGTCTGCCATTATGACCCAACCCAACGATCTGGCAGTAAGTCGTTCAACCACGCTCGCACTACTCCAATGTGGAGGGGCCCCATCTTGCTGCCATATAAAGTCACCGACATCATCCTCTATAATTGTAGAGGCCATTTCTGGTGGAGTTAGGTTATGAGATAGCTGCAGACCCCTGTTACGTTCTGCTTCTGCGTAAAAAGATAAGCCGTAGACCTGGTTCCGATCGGATATGTGCAGAATAAGTTTACCTTGTGAATCACGTTTGCTGTTCTAGCAAGTCATCGGATTCAAACCCACCAAGATACAAACCTTATGGACAGTCACCTTACCCCTTGCAGATGGAAAGGTGACTCATCGCTAAACACTACAGCGATCTACGAAGTTCATCATCTCAGAAAATTCTGACACACGCACAGAAGCAATAGGTAAAACCGCTAAGCCAGTACGCGGCCTTAAAGCCATCAGTACAACTGCAACCGGTAGCAACGCATGGTAAACGTTCTTAACACCTTCCACACTCTTATGGCCACCTTTCAGTACTTCTGATAATTATCTCCGAGAATCGATTTCTAGGACTATGATAGAAACACGAATGCCCTGCTACAGAACATTCCGTACCAGTCACTTGGCCGTCCTGTGTACTTTGCCTTTACATAAATGAACATTCCATTAGTTGCAAATGTGCGACCAATATGACCACGGCGAAATGTTATTTGTCCACATGGAGTACTCACATTATGTAAACCGTAAACGACACGTCACGGAATACGAATTGCAGGATTCACACTTAGCAAATTGTAGAACACAGAAAGCTTTACGCTCAGACTCTATCTCCATTTCTAGTATGTGCGCACGCACATATAGTACTTACTACATTCTGAAATTCGCGAGCTGCATGCGCGTATGTCGTCCATCAGAACTTCGTTCGGCTCGCATGGGCATTATTCGATACCTATGCAACTTGACTCTTCATCTTTGACAGCTGTTGATTATATCAAGGATATTTATTATAGCTATGGTGTTTTATAATTAAATTCATAAAACTGGAAATTTCTTATACGACACCCGGTTATTGAGTAATTAATAATAACGGTAATTTACGCATTTGGATGAGTACTTCTTCGGCAAGCGCTCAAAAGCATCTTCTATAGGTCAAAGCCTAATTAATTCATTTATTTATTTATATATCATATTAAATTATTGTTAATATTATATAATTAAATATGGATATTCTACAATAATTTTACTATTCCTACATATTGTGAAGACGGTAACGTTAACGAATTAACGTTAACTACCGCTACATTCTTTACCGAAAAAACGCTTTAATGATTAACGTCCGTTAATATTTTTGTTAAACGAATTAAAAGCAGGGAAAATCTTCAAAATTGGCCCACTTGATATATATATATATAGATATATAATATTATATATATTATATAAAATATATATAATGTCTGTTTTGAAAATCTTATGCAGAGATCTATCATAAAACAAAAATATAATATATTGATAGATATATACTATATAAATCAGATATATCTATTTATGTACTATATCTTATACTTTTGCTAAGTTTAAAATATTATAAACTTATTTGAAATAATTTCTTTCTAATTAATTAAATTCATAACATTATTTAAAATTATAATTATGTACTCGTTATAATTAAATAAACGATATAATGTTTATTGCTAAAAATAAAGCGCTCAGAATTAACAAATGAGATTATACCGAATCTGATCTGTTTGAGCCCACTGTAAGTTATTATTTCACAAGTCGCCCGGCCTTGATAACAAGTGGGATATTAATTTAAATTGACTTGTGTCGAATGTTTCTCTCTTCTGTCGCTCTTCTTCCTCTCTGTCTTCGTTCTCTCTTCTTGTTCTCTCTCTACTCTTCTTCTCTCTTATTTTGACTTTGGAGTTCTATTTTTTTCACCAGATTCATTCATTATTAATACCGATGCCATTTCTGAATCAAAGAGATAATTCTTTAATCTAAAATACAACACCAAAGTAACGCCTCTTCATAATTGTTCTAAAACAAGAGAAAAAAACAGAATTATAGAACACTTTAATGTTTGTTACTCATTGTTTGTATGCTCAGTTTGCTAAACAACAGACTTCAACAAAGCAATTCAGCCTTAAGTTAGGGTACAAAATGTCGATTTATTTTTCTTGAGCAGAGTGAAGGATACATGAATGGACTCCTCAATTGGATGACTTTGCAATGGCAGTAAGAGCTTTCTAATGGCCGAATCACACTCTGCGTTGACCGCCACAGAGTCTCATTCACCATTTTTTGTAAAACTTGAGTATATATACATAGATATATGATATTATATGTATATTAAAAATAATTATAAGTATTATATATAATACTAGGAATAAACTATAACTATAGGTGCATAGGTGATATATATATCTCATATATATATAATTATATAATATAAAACAAAACTACATAGGCAAACAAATTTATTTGTGGCTTGGCTATAACAAATACACACACAATGACACAAAAATACCGCACATGACACCTTACTATATACTATAATTATATATAGTTAATTATTATAAATATATATATAATAGTAATATATATAGTATAGGGAAGTAATATATATTAGGCGTATAGTATATATACTTATATTAATAGTCCATTGATATACTAGTATATTATTAATATTATTTTATTATTTATTCTATTTATTTATTTATAATATATTATAATAATATATATATATATAGGAGTAATTATATATATATACTAGTCTATATTACGTTAACTAAAATATATAATATATACTAATATATATATTAATATTATATAATATAATATATAATATATAATAGGTGTATAAGAAAATTGGAGTGTTAACACAAGTCTATAAATATAAAGAATTTCTTCACAGTTCTGAGAATTACAGGTGATGCCACAAGCCAGACGTTTACTATTTGCTGTATAGAGCTCCTTGACCATCACTGGAATCTGTAAAACTCCTAGACACACGATATTTAAGAGGCTCTGGACGATTTTAGATGACAAATGGGAAAGATGGTATTCCAGCTGAAAAGGTGAAAACCATACCTGAGAGATATATAACTGAATGACTAGCATCCGGAAAACCCATTGCGCGAAAATTTTTTTCCAGAATTCTCTCAGGGTTCAAGAATTCAAAGCCAGAAGAACGAAAATGCTTGATCCTATGACAGGAAGAACTCACCTGGTATATAGATTAAATATAAGATAAAAATAGAACTATATTATATAGGATATATATATATATAATATAGTATGATATAGTATAGTAATATATATATATGTCGTATATATATAGTATATATATATATATATTATAATAGTATATAATAATACTTTATTTGATCAAAGGACGAAAACGTGTTAGTGTCCAAGACACGACCTCACTATCTCTTGGGAAGCTAAGCTTTCAGCGGTAATTGTTGTGTCCTTTTAGCTCATCGTGATCAAGAGGGTAACACTTTTGGATTTCCATCTTAAGGGTAAGGGTTCAAACCCACTTAGGACCAATACAAATATACAAATTGATTGTTGCGTTTATTGCAAATAAAATATCTTTGAATAAAAAATAAGTTCGATTAAACAATTACCAGTGTTGCCCCTGGACACGAGAGTGAGCTGAGAGGTCCGTCGAGTATAAGTGTCCAAGGGCACCCTCCAGCCTTCCTTCTTGGAAGCTAATCTTATCAGAGGTATTTGACGGGTTCCCTTTTTATTCATCTCGTATCATTTAATGAGTAAAACTCTTGGATTTCCATCTTAAGGTTAAGGGTTCAAAACCCACTTAGGAACATTACAAATATACAAATGATTCTTGAATACAAAATATCTATTAATTATACTATACCTAATTATATATAATAATATATATTATATATTATAAATATAGTATTATTATTAATAATAATATATAGTATATATTATATAATATATAATATTATATAACTATATATATATAATATATATAAAAACAGGCAAATTTTCTATATCATTTATTTAACTATCAAATCCAGTATTTAAAACCTGAGACTTTGAATTATCACATTATGATTGAATCAATATTAAATATTTTAAAGTTACAAATTAAAATATACTGAAGCTAATTATAAAAAGCATCCTGAAATAGACGAATACGAAAGGGTATATATATATTATTATAATACTATATATAAATATACTATACTATTATATATTATTATTATATTACTATAGTATATTATATATAATATATTATAATAATATTAATATATATATAGTTCATAATTATATTTAATAATTAATAAGATATATATATAAAATACTATAGATTATTAATTTAACGTAGACACGGAAGCTGGAAGCTCGATCAAAAAATTTATTTTCACAGTAGCCTCAAATGATTAACGATAAATAATATTCTAGGGAAATATGGGTAGTTAGGTAGAGTTAGTAAGGTATAAGTAGTTATAGTAGTTATATTTAGAGGACAAGTTAAGGTGTAATGTATACCATTGACGATATAACCTAAATCTTTATAAGCCACCTCCATACCTTGACCTATTAAAATAGCCTAAAATAGTAAATTAAAAGAAAATATAAGATAGACTTAACATAATGAGAATACATTATATATATAATATTAATTATCTATATGATATAATTATAATACTATATTCTAATGATATATAAGATATTATTAATTTATAACTGCGGGTGCGCTTTTTAAAACAAAAAATGTGAGTGTGGTGTGTGTGTAGTGTGATGGGTTTGTTTTGGTGTTGGTTTGTTCGTGTAGGTTTAGTGTAGGTAATTATTTAGTTTTTTTCTTGGTGTTGTCTGCATTAGCTCTTTTCAATTAACTAAAAAACAATGTCTAAATGAATTATTGGGTGAGGCACACATGGGACGGATGTCCGAAGAAAGGAAATTTGGCAGACTGCAAGCAGATCAAGTGGAGACGCTTCACTCACGTCTACAGTCATTAATTTTATTCAAATCTGACCATGCAGGAACTTTAATCAAAACAAATCTGCACAAAAATTTTATATATATATATTATAGAATATATATAATATACTATACTAATAATATATATATAATACTATATATAATTACTATATATATATATATAGTATATATATATATAATATATTATAAAATATATATGAAGTTGCACAATTAAACCCCAAAAGCAAGCGAAAACGAAGGAACAAGTACCCGACTAACTAATTCCTTTACCCAAAAAGTATTTGGCACAACATGATAAAACCATATATTATATATATATCCATATATATATATAATATATAATTATAATCCTATATATACTATATAATAATCTGTATATATATAAATATAATATAGAATAATATATAAATAATATATATATGTATCAAATTTAATATATAGAATATATATAATAGTATATATAAATATATATATATAATATACTACTAATATTATATAATATATATAGTATATATTATATATATTATATATATATATATTATATATATATATTATATAAAATATATTATGAATAATATTATATATTATATACACTAGTTCCTTGAGTATTATATAAATATAATTCTGGACTAAATATATATATATATATAACTAACTCCCAATTTTCTTTTTTTAAACCACTTAGTTTAGTAGCTTTAAATTCGGATTTAAGTTAGATGATAAGTAAGTTAGCTAAGAGTTAGATAAGTTAGTTATTTGGCCTAGGAGTTAGTTTAAACTTAGTTATGTTAGGGATAGTAAGTAAGTATGTAGTTATTGGGTCTCAAAATACCTCCGTAGAATGACAATAGTAGGCTACTTATGTAGTAATTCGGTTAGAAAAAGTTCCTCTCTAATTTTACGGGTTTTATACAAAAGGTCTGCTAACCAAAAATTAATACCAATCTATAAAAGAATCAGATTAACTATGCAACTTACAATTGTGTTGCTGACTCAATCCAATGGTACAACATAGTCAAAACATATGTAATCATAACCCTTTTCTTCTAAAAGAAATTACAAAACACAAAAAAATGCTGCGCTAAAAAATAACACTAAGTTAAAATTTTGTTTACTTAAAATAAAAGTTCTAATCATTAACCCTGCCAAAACATACGATGAAACATATAATTTAATTTATTCAATTTAAGTTTTAATCAAATTTTTATTATATTGAAAATGTGATATTTAAGATGTAAACTATTTTATCTAATTCTCTTTAAATATAAACCTTTCTCTAAAAAAGTATCTTAATTTCTTTGCTCAATTTTTCGTCTACTATTATCAAATTTCCCCAATATATATATAATATGATATTAAACTACAATTAATAAATACTATATATATACATATTATATACTTTTTAATTATATATTTATAGAGATATATAATATATATATAATTAATATAATATAATAATTATGGAGAGAAATACTAAATAAATATAAATTAAAAATATAATAACTAGAATAGGTAATATATATATATTACTTTGCAACCAAATTTAGCAGTAACTAATATTTATTACATATACTATTTTATCCCTAGCACCTTTAAAAAAAGACAGTGTTCACTATGAGACGTATCTAAAAGGAAAGCATTGCTGCACTTAGCTACAATTCGTTTTATATCACTATATGCGTTAACTAAGAATTTAAAATCAAAGATCGGCAGAGAGAATGAGGCTTGCGCTAAAGTAAAGAAAGGTACCCGACTGGAAGTGAAGTTGAGATAGAGTCACATACCACAATGGGCTTTTACATACCAAATTCCGCTAGATCCAGCGTTTGTACCCTGAAATTAGTTGATATTTTGTATTAAGAACCCCAACAAAGAAATATGAAGACCTAAGCATATATTTATATTATATAATATATAATAGTAGTAGTTATATATAATATATATATATATATAATATAATATATTAAAATATAATATATATATATATAATAATATATATTTATAATATATATATATAATATATATATATATATAATATATATATATATATAATATATATAAAATATATATATATTATATATATTATAACATATATATATATATATATAATTATATATATAATAGTATATATATATATATATAATATATATATATAATTATATATCATAAATTATAAATAATTATGATATTATATAATAATATATTATCATATATATTATATATTTATTACCAAAACGAATGTTTTTAAAAGACTATATTATATTAAATATATTCGTGTTATATTATATATATATAAGTATTACACCAATTTTATATATTATATATACACTATTACTTGATATTTTATATATATATATAATATATATATTATAAATAAATATTATAATATTATATATATATATACTTCAAGTGAAATTTTATAGAAGCATGAAAACCGGGACATAACAAATACATATTTCAACTTGCTGATTCATCTCCAAAGAGAGAGTCCCATAAATTTCTGGTATAAAAATATATAGAGGACAATGTGTCCCATAATGTACATACGAATCGTCAGAAATATTTAAAAATTAACCTCCATGAAATAACACTCCATTAGAAAAAATATGAACTCTTCAGAAAATAGTATAAAGAAGTAAAGGGATGCTTTATCTTACATTAAGTAATATCAAAGAAGTGACTAATTATCTTGATAGCCACCTGAATGACAAGTCCAGAAAATATGCGAAAAAAACTAACACATAAATCAAGCCCCTCAACAGAATGCTTCAAATATACAAATGGCATGGAAGAGTAACCCCACTGTCATTAACTGGTGGAATATCAACCTTATTCCAAAAAATGAAGTTAGAAACCGAAAGATCCGAGCTAATACTATACTATAACATAGCCTCCCACATCAGTAAAAGTAAACCAATTTCTGACCCAAAGGTATACAAAATAAAACGGAACAAACATCATTTAGGGAAGAGAGGCAAAAGGTGTGTAGCAATACTATGTACCAAAAAACAAAACTACTGAATAAATAAAAAAATATAATTAAAATAGCTGGAAGGCAAAAAACAATCTATGCATGACGTGGATAGATTACAAGAAAGCTTATGATAGTGTACCCCATCGTGGCTGAAGGGAATAATGAGGTTAGAATGATGTAGAATGAAAAAATAAAAAACATTCATGGAAAGGTTTCATGAAATGTGGAAAATATAATTAAAGCTACCACACGAAAGGAATTATAGAAATAATAAAATGTAAAAGTTGACAAGAGGGATTTTTCAGAACCTCCACCCCCTGTTATATGTATTAGCTAACCCCTATATATAAAACCTGATAACAAACTTAGAGAAGGGCTACCAAAAACATAAAAAACCGAGAAGAAAGCGAAAAGAGGAATCTCCATCTCCTTATACAGGACGATTAATAGTGTAGCGCCGAGTAAGGAGGAGAGGCAGAGAACAATAAAGGTGGTCATGATTATTTCATCGGAATGAATGAATTTTGGATGAAAGTTTGCGTTCATAGTTGATGAACCAAAGGTAAAAGTACTGCTGAAAACATCCATAGTTCTAACATGAAATCAAACACGAACTGAACAGGAAGCAACTTGACAAATTACCTGGAGCTTAGATGAAGTAGACCCGGATTTGAAAAACACAATGGAAAGAGAGAATTAAAAAGGAATACTTCGTCAGAGAAGAAGAAAAGAATTTAAAACTGAATGAAACCAAAAAAACAACAAATATGAGGTCAATTAGATACTGCGTGGGAACTTGGGCAAGGCCTCTAGTAGTAATGAGATATAGTTTCTGAATTTTATCTTAAGAACCGTACAGCTAGAAATTTATAATACTTTCTTATACAAACTATATTCTAATGAAACTTCCTCCATTGCACACAAAATAAATAATGCACAAAAACCAGTGGCTACAGCCTCGTATCATACATGCGAGCAATTAGAAGTAGGTTTTATATGGGCATGGCCTACCATTATATATTAGAACCCACAATAAAATGATCTAATTTTATGGGTTTTATTAGCAGCAATATATAGTAAAGGAAAACGGAACTCAAATCATTGGTTGTGAAAAGAACTTATAAATTGCAAGGCTGACAACTTCAATAACAAAAGTAAGGCATTAGTAACTTAACCCCATGAATTTTTTTAAATATCCAAGAGTTTTGAGGAGAAAATTTCTTATTTTGAGAAAAACTTTCAAATAAAAAATATGAAAAAGTCTTAAAGTATATCTCTTAAAAACAGCTCATAAGAAAGAATGCCTTTATTACTAGAAGGGAAGAACAAACACGCTAATACACTTAAAAATAGCATATATTTGCAAAGCCTTTATCAATTAGGTAAAAATCTGTAGAAAACAGTGCGAGGATTTTTGTTAAATTATACGTTATGAAGAAAAACGCTGTTTTACAGCTAGTGATTTGTGCTTTGTATAACCAACTGTGGTTTGCCAAAAACAATTTTTATCGAAGAGTCATTTGTTCTTGATTAGATATAGTGGCTAGTGATTGTTGGGGAATCCTCAGAGACTTGCCCCAACATTATGATCCGTGATGTATTTAGACTTCTGTATTTTACGTATATGGACATTATACGGATAAGACATATACCGTGATTGATCAGACTCAGCTCACTACAGACTAGTCAACCTTATATCTTATAATATTGATACTCCTTATATCATTGGAATTTTACAACCTCCTACAATAGTTAGATAATGACCACTATCTATAATTCTATTAATGATTTGGTATATTCCACCAGACATATTATGTACAAAGAGTAATAGACCGGATATTTTATAGTTAATTTAAACAACAAGACAGTTAGTCATATAATAATGTAGTATCCCATTAGCGATGAAAAGTAGCCCTCTTTACGAAGAGTGAGAAATAAATTATAATATATCTCACAAATTACGATAGAAGCAGAATGGAGGGGAGTATTGTGGAGTGGTAGTTATGCCTCCTTACTGGTTTAGTGGGTCCCTTTCTTGACAACCAGTAAAACTTCTATCTATTACCCTATCTACCAAAAGATTCTCTTGCTAAAATGATACTCGAGGATGCATTATTAGAAAGCAATTTCATGGCAAGCCTAGAATATATAAGCTTAGTCTTTGTGTTTTGAATGTGCGCTGTGTTATGCCTTCTTACCCAAGGTCTTTTTATGGACCGGTTGTTAATCACCTAGATGACCCTCAAATACAGGGTTAACCAAAATAAAAAAAAAAAAAAAAAAAAAAAAAAAAAAAAAAAAATAAAAAATATTATATATTATATCTTGATTATATTTTTTTTATTTAATTATAAATATATATATAAATATATATATATAATATATAAAGGAATATATATAATCTATGTAAAATTTTAATATAGACAAAGGAATGAAATATGCATTTGCAATTTAATAATCTTTGAACTCTCCAATGAGGTGGAATGCATTAAAGACTTCGGTTTGAATCCCAAATATGTACCCCCTGACACAGTGAGCCCCAATATTTATACTCCCAACGTAAAAATAACCTATAAAATTTAATTAAGGAGGTGAATTATTACTATAAAAATTTACGAGAAGTGTAATTTTAAAAACGAGATTTAAATTACATCTACAATAACAGGTTACAAAATAGTACACTATTCGGGTATTTACATCATACCATTACAACATTTTTGTTGCATGTGTTAATACCCAACATTCAGGTCATTTTGTTTACCTGACCTTTAGATAGTTAATCATTTCAAAATACATTTAAATAATTTACTATTTATGTAATTTACTCAGATAATAATTATCGTTTTAATGAAATAGGAAGTTTGCTGAAAACTATATTACTTAATAAAATTACAAAACCTTACATGTTTTAACCTCATCTACGCTGTTTACTCCTCAAGGTTAACATTAGAGGGCTTCCGCTCTCGAGTTTGCTTATCCCAATCGATTCATTATGTCTGTTAAGCTGCTCTGACAATATCGCTAAATCAATATTATTCCTATAACTCATTCTATACAGAAGTACCATAGATTATTTATATATATTAGTATATATATATGATATGTAGTATATATAGTATATATATATTTTATGTATATATATAATATAGTATATTATAATATACCTTGTCGCAAAATAGGACATTTACTGATCTAAAAGGCGAATTTATTTTTTGTAACTCTGTTTGTAACTAAATATTTTATACATTATATAAAGATACTTAACATAGCTAATCATCTGATACTTTATAGAGTAATATGAATGCATACAGCGAGCTCAAGCCTTATAAGCATCACCTTAGAGCAAGTGAATAAACTATGGCAACTAATTAAACAAATATATTCCATATATTGATAACTATACAGCCCAAAAGATAGGACTAACAAGGGCAAGACTATAAAAATCGGGCTGAAGATTGATATCCTCAATGCCTGTTCTGACACAGCACATCGCTATACAATAAACTCTCAGATTGTTGTTAATTTATTTATCTTAATAATTAAATTATCAACTAATGAATGATAAATTAAATATACTCAATAGGAGTATTGTTCTTGAAACTTTTAATTTTTTTATTGCTATGATCTATTTAATTTACATATTTGACATTATAGAGTATGATATCCATGACTTGATGGCAACGTCCTGACGTTTTCACAATAATAAAGCTAACATGAGTCATTCACCTAACTAAGAATTTTAGTATACAACGGTAAACCGTAACACACCTTTAGAGCCACGGTATAGTCTTTTGTTTAGTTATACGATTTAGAATGCGAAAGTTTCTTAGATCTCTCTCAACTTAGTGACCTAGCCTCTGCGAAGCGTATACATGTAAAAGACTAACAGATGATAAGCACTCATCAAAAGACGTTAAGTCCTAAGCCTCAATGCTACACCATTAGGTGTTGCAAATAAGCAATGTCTACGATAAACTTTTTCTATGATTCTCTCAATGATTTGCCAATAGATGTTCATAGCTGAGTTAGGGATGGATTTAATATTATAACCAAAGTATGTTCATTCAATGAAGAACAGACTTGAATGTTTATGATTATATAGTAATACGGAAGTATTCTACAGAGCATGCGCGGAATAATATTAGCTATTTTTGAACAGCCTGCGTAAACGCATATTATGTTATTATTCATCTCGCTGTTCTAAACATAATATCTACATTAGGGCATAACGCTTAGAGTTGTACTAAAAGCACAAATTAGATAATCCAATAATGTACTCGGAACGAACATATAAAACCACACTTAATCTGCACTCTCTATTTATTGCAAGTAAGTTATTAACAACAAGGAGGACTAGACTCTAAATCATTATAATATACAAAAATATATACCAATGGATAATGATTTTTATACACAAGGTAAGAGTAAGTAATGTGAAGAATACAACAGAATGGCGCTAGTTAGCAAGATTGAGAACTTAAATTAGTCGAGCATGACTTGTTCAAGGCATTTTTATGTCAGAAAAAGAACTGTTGCAAATTCAAGATTGAATTTGTGCTCATTTTTTTGACGTGATAGTGTTAATTGTGAGCGCATTGAATCAAGATTTATTGAACCAACTTTTCAAAAAAAAAATCAAATCTTTTTGAAATTGGGAACAAAAATGATAAGGTGTGATATTATGGTTTTATTTATAATATAGTCTACTCACATATACACATCTTCTTATTCCTTAACACACATTCGGTCAGCTGACTAATTAAGCAATCGTCGCTTCTTGAATCCAATGACCCTGAACGAATGTATTATTGATCTCGTATATGAAACAAAATTTTTTTGTTTATCTCCGTAATAATCCAATGGTTGAATTAATTTACGTCAAACTTTCAGAAGTTGCAAAAGTATGTGGCACTTTAACGCTGAAAACTTATTTTTTAGCAAAACGTCACGCTTCTGAAGACTCTAATGCAAGATAACTATCAATGCATAATATGTTCCACAGATAGCTGATAGAATCCAATGTTTTAATATACAAAAAGGACAATTAAAACAAGCAATATTTTAAAAATTTTACACACATTTGGATCCATATTAAGAATAATATTTATTTCATTAATATATTAAAAAACAAAAGGCGATAGACAAAAACCAATGACGGAAGTTCGTGAGGCACAGATCCACACTTACCAATCTTAGTAAAATGATCCCATCGATAATGAAATGTTTATTAAAAATGTTACAAATTTTAAATAAACGTTTTGATTCTATACGAAGGTACAATGAATTTATAAGGATTTTAGCATCAGTAAAGTGTATAACTCCGCTCTCTCTCAACTCGATACATAAAGCGTAGAGCGTTAATAATACAGATAAGTTACTAATACTCTAGTCCCCTACTCATCCTCTCGCACACTTAAGGCCTCAACTCGACATATCCATCCATTGTTACTCTCATTGGCTCATGGGTATCAATAGTTTGATCTATTGAATTTTCTAACGCGTCAGACTAATTGAAAGGTAGTCATTTTTCGGGAATAACAGACATCAGAATAATTAATTAAAGACTCTCGTAATATGAAAGTTATCTAATATACCATTTTTGATAGACTCTCAGTAGAGTAAGGGAATAATAAATTTTTCATTATATTGTGCTATAAGTAGCTAATAAATGTTATTTTTATATTTTTTCATATAAGTTTTTACATTATATGAAAATTGCTATATATATTCTATAGCCTAATATATAATTCACCAAGGACCTTATATGAATATTACTACCATATATGATATATTAATATAAACACCACCTGATGCCGGAAAGAACTACTAGCATTAACATTGTTCCGTATTTTAACAACAAGATCTTCATTTTTAATCCGAACGACCCAGAAATTTATTCATAACAGTGTGAGAAGTACAACTGGAACATTACAGTGGTCAAATTTTTCACAAACATCGTAAAGTTTCTAAGTTTCATCAATGTATATCAATAAAAATGTTCTTAATTATTATTAATATTCTAATAGCGTAGACCCGCGTAATATATTAAGCTCGACGTATAATGACGTAGAATACATAGTATATAGTTTTTTACTCAATTAAAGATATAGTAATATTTAAAAAAAAAACTATTTCATTTACAGTTATAACCGTTAAAGTTGATACATTTTCATGGATATATACCCATAATCGAATAATGCAAAATAAAGTTTTATATTTGCCAAACTATAACGAATTATATTACACAGTTGTTTTATAGCCAAATCAGCATAATAAAATAAATAGCGTCTAAGTGAAAACCATAGGGAGAATAATTAAATTGTGATAATAGTTTAGCTAGAGTATGTAAAGCAGTAAATCTCTAAATCATGTAATCAAGTTTAATAATCAAATTACATACATTATCCCTCCTCATAACTTCCCCTCTACCTTACACGTACCTACCCTTTCCCGTATGATCTTATTGATCTAAACAGAGAATTTTGGTAATGTCTACGCCATACTAATTTCTAATTTTATTCAATAATGATGTTAATATTTGATTATGCAAGACACTTTATAGGATGAAGTGTTAAGGTTATATATAGTATCAATTATCAATGAGGTTATGTTCAAGATGGAGGGAAGTAATTGAATATTTTTTAGTAGATAGCGAGCTCCAAATTGATATAAAAATGAGTATCTCGACATATTATTAGAAAATATCATTGAACAGGGTATGGAATAGGATCCAGTTCTAAAATGAACATTTATATGAAATAAAGCAGGAGGTGTATAATATTGTAAGAGGTAGGTTCTTTTCCGTCTCATCATTTTATTAATAAGATAATGAGGGGGGGGGGAAATACCGGTTTGTAGAACTTTTATCTACTGCGCTCCTTCGATTATTCCTATATTTCTAGTGCGTCTATAATACTATTGCAAACACCGCTTTTTTAAGATATCTCAGATATTTCGTACCTCTTGTTTGCAAGGTTTACTTAGCTCAACATGTCAAAGGTATTATAATATTGTAAGAGAGTAGGCCATACTTAAAATATTAGTGCCTAGGGGGCTATACACGTTTATATATAGTGGCATTTAATTGACTAGGCATATACTATAGGGTGTACGAGTGTTAAAAGAGATTAGAAGTTATACTGATTTATTATATAAGAAAAGATTATAAATACCTAAGATAAAAATGATTATGTACAGTTATAAGTTGTTTGTGTTTTGATGTATTAGAATTGGTTGTCCGGGACGTGTTTAGGTTATTTTGATTGGTTTGTTCTAACGCTATCAACTTAGCGTGTTATCTGTTACGAGTGTCTACGAGTGAATATTTTAGCACTAATGCTTGTATGGCATGACGTGTTATTTTGCATTTCACGTTTCAATTTCAGTTATGACTAAATATTTGCATTTGTTGAATATAATTTTATCTATCATTTAAAAACTAGTGTCAAATGAAATTATAAAATACACGAGAAATGTTAAAAAACTCGCTCAGTGTGTTTGAGTGATAAAGGCGTTTGGCTATCACTTTCATTAGTTCTATATAAGTGCTAATCTTTTGATGCTTACGCTCTGAAGAAAGGGTCTCTCTCGTATAGATCCTAGTGACTGCTTTGAGTGCATGACTATCTATCTGCCGTAATATCGTACTCGGGAAGAAGTAGGGATACATAGAGGTCATGTGTTGTGACTGTTAACACTTTACCTTTGATAAGTAGGAAATTTGTTAATGTTTACAGATTATTCATACGGGAGTTTTGTTAGGTTTGTCGTTGTATATTATAGTTCTTATAGGTTCAGCATGTTACTACTATGAGTTCTGTACAGTATCAGTAATTAATCTTGGGAACTGTTTTCATATCCCTAAAAATTAAATTTTAGCTGTATAATTTTAGAGTGATAAATATGGATATGCCAAGAGTAGACTCACTGTCATAGAATGTGAGGAAAATAAAAATATTATTTGGTATAGGGCATATTTCAATGAGTTGGTAGTCTTCTCATGGTCTTCCTCTCTTTAAATTTCAACATTTATGTATCCCTCACTATGCTTAAATCTGTTTGTTCAAGTCAAAATCTTCCCCTGCTTCAGTTACATATAAATTTTAAAATAAAATAAAATTAAATTATTAAATAAATAAAATCTCCAAAACCTCAGAGAAAGAGATAAATATTTTAAAAATTGAAAAATTATTTGAATAACAATTAAGAATAAAATTTATATAATTTGTTAGAAATTTATATAATATAAGAGATTTGATTAACATATACTTTAGCTAACTCAAAGTTTTGATATGCTTCCATTCTTGCCTTATAAACTATCTGTTTAAAGGCTGGCATTAGTCATTTAATCAATTGTCCACTTGTATGATCTATCTCGTTTACGTAACCGGGTCATAGGATATATGTTTAGCTTATTATTATTATTATAATATTTTATTAGTTATTATTATTATGCAGCAAATATATTATACAAATTGTTTAGTATATATAAAAGAACTTATTTTTATTGCTTACGTTATACTCAGCCCGTAGTCTATAAGGAACTTATCAAGCTCGCATAGTGGTTTAATGTCTTTATATCTAGGTTTAGTGGTTCTCAAATTGTTAGTATCTATTGTATAGGTTATTTCTCCCGTAATTGTAAGTGTTGATATGCTAGGTTGTGTTTTAAAATTTGTATTTCTGGAAGATTAAGGTCGAATTCATGGGTTTATATCTGCATAGTATTACAAGTATTAAAACATGATTCCATAGTAATAATAAAAATGAAAAATTCGTATTAAGATGAATGAACTTGTGAATTAACTTTTTATTGGCAAGATTCGATAGTTTAGTAAAGACGTGGGTATTATAGGTTAGTGAGCTTAAGCTTTTTGCTGAACTGTACTATAAATAATCATACCTGATGATATATAATATCATTATAATA
>JABUQX010121854.1:0-30772 GCA_015478945.1 Trachelipus rathkii | reverse complement strand
TTAAGTGGTGACGGACATGATTCAAAAATGTATAGGACTGTTACGTTTACGACTCCGTCAGTTTTAATGCTTTTTTTTTTTTTTTAACTAAAGAAACCCCAAGGGTATACCGCCAAAGATGGCATGAGTAAGTCGGGGTTTCTCGGCCTGTCCAGGGAACGACAGGGTAGGACAAGTTCCCCCACTCCGTCGAGGAGGGTCTCGCGAGCCCCGCTCTGTTGGCATTGGGTTATGTCGCGGGGGTTCCTCCGCTACTCCCCTTACTGGGTATGGGAAAACGTCCCCCCCTCTGTCCCCCGTATGCTCGAGCCCTCGAACCCCCTATTTTTACATTTTTGTAATAAGCTTTAGTATAGCTGATTCCAAATATGTAATTGGTTTTTTCTGTAAGTGTCGTTACTTTTCGAGAGAAGATATTTCATTTTGAATTTTTTTTTTATTAATTAAATAGTGATTTTTAAAAAAAATTATTAAAATTATTTCAAACTTTTGAATCATTTCCGTCACCACTTTAATTCATTGTTAGTATCATATACTAGCAATATGTTTAAAAAAAAAAAAAAAAAAATCAAAACTGACGAGTCGGAAAAAATACAAAGACTATATAATAATATAATAATATAATATATTATATATAATATATATATATATAATATATATATATATATTATAATATATATAGATATGATATATTATATAGATATATATATATAAAATATATAGTAATATATATATATATTATAATATATATGATGGTTAGGTTGTCAGGTTACGTTAAGTTACGTTAGGTTACATAGATTTATATAAACAATTATGACTTGTGTTTTTTTAATATTTTTATAGGTTTTAAACTCCTATATTAAAATAAAGTTTTATTTTGACTTTTATCAAATAAAAATGTGTTCGGATCCATGCAATCGATATGGATAAAATTCATTCACACGTAATTGAGAAGTTCCTGTAAATATTTACTTTAATCTTGTTTTTATGGTTATTTAGTGAGTATTTTTTCATTAATGTTTTGAGACTGCTTGTACACAGGGCCTAGTTAGATTTATTTTTCCTTCCAGTTTTTTCCAGGGTTTCAGCATAGCTTTACTCAGCATTTTTTTTATTATATAGGTTCCATTTTATTTGTCCCTTTATATAGTACAGGTTATAGGAATTTGGTCTCATACTTTTATTTCACATTAATTTTAGTTTTCCGTTGGTATTGTTTCCTCATCTGGATTAAAGTCTCTGACGTTTGAAAGTACTGTTAAGTTCTTTCAATCGTTACCGTGGGTGTAATAAATCGGTCCACCTGTGGCAGCAGTACCTTATTCATAGGATCCGCTGATTTGTTTTAATCGTTTCTAGGAATTTCTCTTTCTCAAATTTTATCTCAGATTTGAAATTTGCGAACGTAACAATCAATCTTTAAATAAAATTCGCCCAATGTTTCTTTTCTCTTACTATCAACCCAAGTCTTAGGATCAAGATAGCTGAATGCTGTTGAAGAAATAATTTTCATTATTTCACTCGTTGTTTATTTCTTACTTTCCTATCTTCAAATTTAAACTTTAAAAAATAATCACTCTAGTTTAATTTCAACTTTTGCTAAATAACATTTTTTTTCACACACAGATTAGTTTGGGAATTTGCTTACTACAATATTAAATTTCCCACCCTCTTGTATATTACACAAAATAGAAAGATTAAATCTTAAATATCTGCTCATTTTTCATTAATATCGATATCGTTATAAATATAATCGATAATCGCACCCTAAATATCGTAGTTAATATATAGGAAAAATTCTGATGTTAAGTATCGAAAATCCCTACCTCAACTAATCCTAGTATCATAATGAAATTTTATTAATATTTTCATTTGCTATTAAAATTATTTGAATGTAATAATATTAATATTACTATTAGCATTATTGATATTACTATTAATATTACTTTAACAATTAACCAATATTAATATTATATTAACAGTTAGTCAATATTAATATTATATTTGTTGATGATATTACTATTATCAATGCCATTGCTAATAATATAATAATAATAATCAGCCATTAATACTACAACTACTACTGATATCGCTAATACTAATATTACTGTTACGCGTTTGTATAAATATATCTACCAAAAACTACCTACAGGGTAGTTCTCCGGTAAATAACTACAAGGTAGCTCCGATATACATGGTTCTCTTGTTAATATATACTACAGGGTAATCCTACGATTATATACATCTACCTACAGGGTGGTCATCAAATTAAGTAATGGTCATCAAATTAAGTAATTTTTTTTAAATATACTAAATCACTTAAATATTTTGGACTTTTTTTTTAGCATTATTATTAAAAATCACTTAGATTTTTTGACCCATTTTTGTTAAATCATTGATATATTAGACTAATGTGACTCTTGTCTATTAAATTTCATATATTAAATTTTCTATTGATTTTATTTGAATGTTTAAACTTT
The DNA here is from genome assembly GCA_015478945.1 of Trachelipus rathkii. Taxonomy (NCBI): domain Eukaryota; kingdom Metazoa; phylum Arthropoda; class Malacostraca; order Isopoda; family Trachelipodidae; genus Trachelipus; species Trachelipus rathkii. The sequence goes on along the minus strand of JABUQX010121854.1, from coordinate 28,292 downwards.
TCGTTTTATTAAAATTTCAAGTTTAAAATTTAGTTTATTTCAATTCAATTTTAAAAAAATTTTGAACTAATAATAAATTGTGCTTTTGACCAGGGCTGCGAGCGTCGGAGTCGGAGTGCGTGGTTAGTCGGTGCAATTATTCCAGGGTCGGCCCAGTACGAGATAAATCGTGGCAAAGTGGAGCGAGTTCGTAAATTCCTGTGTCCGGCCGGTTGAGTCGGGAGTCGGACGCGAAAATTTAATAGAACTATATTATTATTTCATTATTCATTATGATTAATTATTATTATGTATTATTTGATTATTATTATATAGTTATTATATATTATTATTTACTCCTCTCATTATTATTATTATTATTATTGAAACTGAAAAGTATTAAACTGTTAATTTTTAAAAATGGATGTTTTATAATAAAAAATGAATAAAGTAATTTGCATTATAATTGGTTATAAATTTGTTTCCGAATAAACTGAAATATATGTCAGTTTGTCATGTGATGAACTGCGCCCCTGTGCATTTCTTTATGCAGCTTCACGTTATAGATGTACGCGGGATGGTGATTTTTGGACAGTAATCGAGAGGATGCAGTAGTAAAAATCACTATTCGCGGATTGAGGATGAGGATTTTAGAGTCTTGAGGTGACTTCATATATATATATATATAGTAGGTATAGTATATGACTATGATATAGGGTATAAGTTATAGAGTAATAAGGTATATAGTATAATGAATATATATAGTATTAGTGATAGGATATATATATATATATATAAAATATAGATATATAATATATATACTAGTAAAGTATAATATATATATATATAGTATAGTACCTTAGATAGTAAGTATATATATATATTATATATATATATATAATATATATATAATATATAGTATAATTACTATATTACTATATATATTTAGAGTGGTTCAGAAGAACTAAGTAAAAAATTCAACTTTCGAAAATTATTCATGCGCATTAATATTATTGTTTCCTCTTGATGAAAAAACATTTCATACAAAATTTCAAACGAATCAGATAATATTTAGAACTCCATCATTGGGGTTGAAGTGTGTTAGTAAACTAGGGGTCCTTTGGGCCACCTGCTGAATATATACTATTATATATATAGTAATATATATATTATAATATATATATACTAGTATATAGCGTATATATATCATATATATATATAATATACTATATATATGATAGTATATATAATATATATATATTAGATATATATAGGTTATAATATAAGTATATATAATATATATACTGATTCTAGGTTCTCTTTTCAGTTAAAAAAAGACACAATCATGTGTCTGAGACCACGCTCTAAAATTGCTATTCACCTCATCGGCAATCCATTAGAAGATTTTGGTGGAAGAATGCTACCAACCAGTCTAGAGGTCCTAAAAGTTTTTTTTAATTATCGCAAGTAAGGAGAAAATATGTCTCAGTAAGGATGGCTTTGAAAAGCTGGGCGTGCCAGAAACTTTGTGGATATTTTTGGAAAAGAGCTGGGATCCAGTTAGATTGGAGAGAGATATTAACAGGAAGATGAATCAGTGGTGAGGCTGGAAATTACACAAAAGTAATGCGTTTCATAAGGAAACGTGGAGGTTCTTGCCGCAGAATGTCAGAGAGGTTGCTTTTGTGGAGGTCAATCAATGTTCTCTATTTGATATTCGGCACGTCATGATGCTTTTAGGATTTGATTAAAAAGTTGAAGAGATACCAATCGTTTTTGATCGACCAGGAGGTCGGAATGAATGTTGCGCTATTGGGCGGGTTTTGTGTAGGACAAAAATGGTTAGGTTATGAAAGGAACAAAGAAAAAGCATCGAGAGCCGGTCGGAAAGAAGATGAATGATTGGTCACTAGAGAAAGAAATAAGGAAACGTAGGCGCGACAGCGCAGCACAAGCTATTCAAGTTCTTTCGGATGGAGAAAAGAACCACTAATCCAATTGATGACTCAATAATGATCTGCAACATTCGTTTAATGTTACAAGATTAGATCGAGTCCATCAACGTCAAAATACGGAGAAGTGCACAAAAACGAGCGTATTGCTGTAGTTAGTGAAAATCTTGCCTCAGACTAACATTAGGCGCAACAGGAAAAGCTGCAATATGGTTCTGTCTGCGGTCCGCCGAAAATCTCTGAACGCAGAAAAGCTTCCGGTACTTTCCGTGAGCAGCATTCGAAAAGCGAGGGAGCAGTATCGTTACCAAAATGCCTCAAACACGAAGACGCATTCCCGTGTGAGGGTCCTTTAGTTATTCATTTTGGATGGGAGAAACATACTTCCGGAGATATTTTTGGGGTGGGTCCACTGAAGGAAATCGAAGTACAGTAGGGCAATTTTTAGTTTGAACTGAAACAAAGATAGAAAACTTTTAGGAGTTCCGAAAGTTGACCAAAGAAGAATATGGGAAAGGGTAGAGAAAGAAAAGTGTAGAACACCCTCGTTTTGGAGGCAATTCATGACTGAAAACTTCGGGATCAAATCGTGGGAATGTCATTTAATATAAAACAGCCGCTAATACAGGGCGGAAGAATTGAGCTTGCGTTTCTACAAATTTGAACACACAAATCGTTAGCCAAGAAAAGATTTTGCTTTGACTCCATTCCGACCACCATAGTATTTGAAATTAATATGTGGGGATATTTCAACGAATTATTTGGCGTAACGTCCGGCCAACGTAAAGATATTTGGTAGATTTAAGATTTTGGCCAAAGATTGATCAGAGCAAATACGAACCATGTAATGACAGCCAACTGCAAGGAGAGTTACAGGTACTCATGGATGATGCAACAACCTTCGTAAGTTTTGTGTTACAATGAAAATCAGAAAATATATTCAGAGAAGACTATCGAGAGTTACTGGAGCTCACTCTGATTTTCCTAGGAAAAGTTCCTCCACGTGGTATTAAATTTTGATGTCCCGGAGCTATTCACCATGAACGGTGGATGTCCAAATTGCTATACATTCTCAAGATTTACCTTTTTAGGAAAGTTTAAGCTCACAAATTTTGAGAACAAATCCTGCCTTGAATTCGGTTTATTTGTTGTGCTGATATACGTGAAAGTCTGGATATCATGCCCGAATGCATGTGATGCTTCTATTAATGACCTCAATCTAATCAAAGTTCTTTCTAACTACAATGCGACTTCCAATATTATTTCGAAAAAGGCAATTGCGGCAATAAGTCGTCATTTGTGGTACTTGAGACAAGAACTGGCTCCACTTGGTCTTTTCTCAGATTTAGTATCTGTAGAAACAAAGCGTCGAATGGCGGAGTGGTTGCAAGAACAATTAGAACATGTATCTCGAATAAGAGAAGGCAGATCGTTCAGATACACCGGGACAGAAGATCTGACAAAGAAAACACTTGTCTATTTTATCGGATCTGCTTCCCCTTTCTTTTTTGAAGTCATTGAGTTAGGATACTTCGTTCTTGAGTCGAAAATGTGCGTGGATTCGTGGGAAAGGGAATATTAAAGTCTTCGAGGAAGCCAGAAAGCAGTGCCGAACGAGGAATCGCCCTTGCTTCCACTTTCAATTCTTCCAATAACTAAACAGGAAGATCAGAAACTAATACATCTATTTCAAGTTGTAGAACACACCGGAAAACCAATTTCAAACACCAAGAAATTCCACACTTTTTGCAGAGACTAAAAACCGAGCGGACTAAAAAAAAAATAACAAAAGTTTGTAATTTTCAATTTAGTGAATTTAATTTAATTTTTAAGGAAACATTTATAAAGGATATATCATTTTTAATCATTAATTTAACCTTGTGTATTTTTTCATAGTAATCCAATTGGAGGAAAAAAGTGTAACTGAGGGTGTTTATGTAAATTGCTTTGCATACAAGGATCAATATTCTTTAATAAACCATATATGCACACCTAATTAAATTTTATGTATTAAAATAAATTTTTAAATTTATATTTTTTGGTTTAAATTATTCTCTTCTTTGGTTCTTTAAAATAAAAGTGTCATTGAAGCCTGAGATAAAATCTGAAAATCAACTTTTTTAAAATTTTTGATTAGAGGTTAAATTTAGTGTAAGGATTAAAGTCACCATGTATCTCTCTGCTTCTATTACACTCACAGAGATCATTTTAGAACCATTTTAAAGCTTTACAGAAGTTCTATAAACTATCTCATTTACAAATCATGTTAAACTCGAGAGGTTCTACGATATATATCTCCCAATCAGGGTTTTCCTCAAACAAAGCATATTTTTAAATTGGTAGACAAATGTCACCATGATGGTAAAATTTTCACTCCTTGATGATGGAGTTGTAAATATTATCATATTCGTTTGAAATTTTTGTGTGCGCGATGTTTTTTTTAAATTCAAAATTGGAACAATAAAATTAAATGCGCACCTCACATTTTCAACTTAATTATAAATAAATCTTCGCTAAAATAATATATATATACCTCAGATATAATATATAAAGTATATATATATATATATATATAATATATATATATATATATACTATATAAATATAGTATATATATATATATATTATATATATATATATAATATATATATATATATATATATATACTTGTTTATATATATATAAACCAGTATATATATATATAAATATTTTGGACTTTTTTTTTAGCATTATTATTAAAAATCACTTAGATTTTTTGACCCATTTTTGTTAAATCATTGATATATTAGACTAATGTGACTCTTGTCTATTAAATTTCATATATTAAATTTTCTATTAAATTTATTTGAATGTTTAAACTTTTCGTTTATTAAAATTTCAAGTTTAAATTTGGTTATTCAATTTCAATTAAAATTTTGAACTAATTAATAAATTGTGCTTTTGACCAGGGCTGCGGAGTCGTCGGAGTCGGAGTCGTGGAGTCGTGCAATTTTCCAGGAGTCGGAGTCGATAAATCTGCTGAGACAAAGCGGTGAGGATTCGGAGTCGGGTAAATTCCTGTGTCCTGGGAGTCGGTCAGTCGGATTTGAAAATTGTAAAGGATGTCATCATTATATATTATTGTTTATTACAATTTATATATTATTATTATTTTATTATTATTATTATTATTATTATTATTATTATTATTATTGAAACTGAAAGTATTAAACTGTTAATTTTAAAATGGATGTTTTATAATAAAAATGAAAATAATTTGCATTATAATTGGTTATAAACTCTAATAGTATATCCGAACTGAAATAATATCACAGTTGTCAGTTTGTGATTGAACACTGCGCCTGCATCTTTATGTCTTTACTATAGATTAGCGCGATGAGGATGTTTGGACGGCAGGATCCAAGGATGCAGCTAGTAAAAATCACTAATTCACGCGCAGCTTGAGGATGTAGCACTCGTTTAGAAGTCTTATGACCGAGCAAGTTACTTAACAAACTCTGTTAAATAGTTCCTATATTATATATATATATAATATATACTACGGACCCAATATATGAATCATGGATTATAAAGACATCACTACATATATAATATATTAGTATGACACTTATATATATATATATATATATATATATATATATATATATATATATATATACTGGTTTATATATATATATAAATATTATATATAATACGATAGAACTATATAATACCAGTAACCTATATATATAAGTCGGTAATATATATATAGTATACCCAGTAATATACTGATATATATAGATATACTCCAGACCCCATATATATAATCACTCATATATATATATATTACTCAAATATACAAAATAGAATACATTTTACATCTAAACATTTTATATAGTATGACATAAAAAGAAGGCTTGGAAGTTTCGTAGCTGTCAGAACAAGTGAAGATTTTTCTTCCGCATGGTTTTATAGGGCGGACAGAGCTTGGTCCTTGCCTTTTTGCTTGTATTACTCTTGGAACAGCGTTGGAATCTTATAACCTAGAAGCAAGATCCTCTGGAGACCCTCTGGGGTGAACGAGTTTTTGAATCCTAATGATAAGAAGATGCTATTCTACTTTGAAAGGGCCGAAAACCCTACACTGAGGAAGTATTAACCAGAGGACTGGCATCGGGAAAACAATGCCGAGAGAAAGAAATGAGTTTTCTAAAATGCTCTAGGGTAAGAGTTTCGGGCCAAAAGATGTTGGGACAAACTGACAGGGCGAAAGCCTTCCTGGGAGTTGTTACAATTAATAGTATAACATTATAAATTAATATAATATATATACTATACTATATATAGATATATATAATAGATATATTATATATATATATATATAATATATATAGTATATATATATATATAATATATATATATATATATATATATATATATATATAATAAATATATATAATATAATATACCTAATAAGATTGCGAGATATTGACCCAACTCTTTTGCACCCCACCAATCTCTTTTCCCCAAGCCTCAACCCCATTTGAAAAAAAGGTTATATGTAGAATAATACTTGAAATTGATAAAGATTTCTTAAAATTATGTTAAAAGTATAAAACTAAATTCTTCTGAGCCCTTTAAAGCGAGAGTTTGCTTCTCTTTTTCTTCGTAAATGAGATCTTGCACTACGCATGAAAAAGAGGATGCTCGCAGCTGACAATTCTGTAATGCAAGTGCACCGATGGCTAAGTATTCCCTGGCCGAGTTCTGCAAGATGTGAAAAAGCTTCTTTACATTTAATATGATTCACGCCATCAAAACAATGACGCCGTCGTGAAATCTTTAATCCGGATTCTCAAATTGGAGTGTTTTCGCGCTTTTGGATAATCTTAGATCGAATGAGCAGAGGTCCTTTTGACACTCCGAACAAAGACTCTTACATCAGCTGCAGAAGCAAAGAAAACGTTTAATGGATTCTGCCATATGGTTTCGCTAAAAACAGATAGTAAATGTGTGTCTGTTTCCAATCTTTTCCTTTTATTGGCTGGTGAAGTTTCTGGCATTAGCAGCATCGTTTTATTACATTAACTAAAATAAATTTTAACCCTTTGTGAAACTCATGTTCAAGAAATTTTTGGTTTTGTATTTAGGATCCAGAAAAGTTACTATTGCGATGGAGTAATCGTTTTGCAGATTTTGAAATCTATTATCCCTTCTACAGCATTAGTGTTTCTGTCTACCTTTTGAAAGTCCCCTATTACTTTTAATAGCAGTATTTAGCTCAAGCTTTCATCGTTGCAACTAGAGGAATCTCGTCTGGCAAACAAGAATTTTCTGAGATTTAATAGTCTTAGTTACCTCTTCAAACCCGTTTTAAGGAAGAGTAATATCAATTACCCTCAAAATCGTCTATATCATCACCATGTCAAGCCCTTTCACCTTTGTGTTTGCTTTGAAACATGAAGGGCAAAGCATGTAACCTATATCCTACTATTCCTAACAGTAGTGCTGAATATCTTGCGCTACAGTAAAGTTGAGGACATTTAGTCTCATATTCATAAATGAATACTATCCGCTATCCGCAAAAAAAATTTATGCGGATGCGAATGCAAATGCGGATGCAGATATAGCAAAAAATTTATGCGGATGCGGATGGATCTCCTATGACACCTCCTCTGAGGTCCGTTTAGGGTATTTTACCGCCCTATAGCATTTGGAATTAGATTCATTGGAAAAGTGGGATATAAGTGATATGTTTTTTTATTCTCAAAACAAGCGAAAAAAAAATAGTTGAAAAAAAAAAATGTTTATTGAAAATTTAAACACTAAGCGAGTCAGAGTTGAAATTTTGAAAATTTGGAATTATATGAGTTGGAGTCAAAGTCGGAGTCGGAGTCGAAAATTTTTGTTTAAGTGGAGTCGGGAGTCGGGAGTGGGGAATCACCAAATTTGAAATTTAAGGAGTCGGAGTCGAAAAATTTATTTTACGAATCCGCAGCCCTGCTTTTGACATTAAATTTTTAATTCATATTACAGGTGTGTAACATCCGTAGTTTCATGTGTGATAGCTTGGACTAAAAACTTGTACAATTGCGTGGAAGTACCCACGTGTTTAAATAACAAGCACGTCTCTTCTACTTGCATGTAAAATCGGTTGTTGAAGATCTCTCATCTTCATTCAACATTAATACTCGTATATGCATCTATTAGTCTATTTCATCAGTTCTACCAGATCTCGTCTACCTTAACTTTACATATGCTTTAAGATGTCATATTTAAGGGCAAAGTTTCTCCATATATTGATTGAGGCGTCCGAATATTAGAGGTCTATTTTAAATTATAATTTAATTAAATTCCTATAAAAAGTATTGTACAAACATACTGTAAATACTTTTGTAGAAGTGTGGTTTTAGTATACTTTAAGTGGACGACCGGTTTATTCCGGGGCTGAGAGGGTATAACATCACAAAAACATAAAAGTGTTATCTATTACACTACGTAGACTCAACAGCATTTCACTTAAATACCTGGTAATTATAATCTTAACCAAACAAAGGGTCGAATGGTCCTACTCTAAACTATATTGAAATCGTTATCTTTTAAATATTAATGGAGTTTGATCCTTTGATAAAAAACTTCACCGAAAGTGACATAGTTGAGAATAAAAACACCACCACCTCACATTTTATTCAGTAATTTTTCAATACCGATTGATGTGATTTAGAGGTGGGGCGCGGCCCCCCCCCCATTTTACAAATTTAGATAAACTACGACCACTTTATTTGGCCAATTGTGTTTGTTTCTGATTATTGGTCATATACGAGTTAAGTTCTTACTTCATTTTATTTCTCCCACCTCTTTTTTACGTCTTCAGTATCCCACATGGTGTATATATATATATATATATATATATTATATATATATATCTTAAAGAAAGATGCTAAGAGCCTATAGTAATAGTATATGATTATTATATATATATATATATATATTATATAGTATATATTAATATAATATAATAATATATATATATAATCATTAAAGAAAGGATGGCTAAGAGCTGCGGTACCAAAATAATGACATATGTTTTGCTGATGTCCCCTTTTTACCTTTTCGTTTTGCTTTAATATAGCCGTTCCCGCAGGCCCGGACTGGCAAGGTCGGCTGGTCGGCGATTGCCGAGGGCCCCCGGCCCATGGGGCCCCGGAGAGGCCCCCAAAAATGGTTATACTACTTATAGTCCCTAATTGATCTATTTCATTCCAATATCTAACGGCGTTTACAATCAATTGTTTAAGCAAGTTGCCAGTTGGGTTGTGGTTAGGCAGCTGTGCACAGTTGGAGAGTAACATGAAACGATGTGTACAAAAGTGGAAAAAGATATCTCAATATTTCACTTTTTCAAACGTTTGAATTTCTGGAAAAGTGAAAAGATTGATATATATTTTTTTCTACTTCGTCCGAATCAACATAATTTTTAGGCTTGTTGACAGATCTGGCTAGACTGCATCTTTTCTTACTAGATAATTGTTTTGTATTCGTCAAAAGAAAATTTTAAAAAATGTCAAAATATTTTTTTTTAAACTTATTCCAAGAACCAATCCAAAAACTACTGAATTTTCAAAAAATGTGTCTAACTAAAAAATGTTGCATTCTCTCCCGACTGAATTTTGCCCTGAAAACTTTCATCCACTTCGCCGAACCAATAAAAAAAATTTACGAAATTTTTCCATTTAAAAATTACAAAAAAGTTTAGAATGTTTTGAACGCTGAGCACAAAACTTAAAAATCGAAACGTATTTCTGAATTTTGTGGTAATGGCCCATCTGCTGCATATTTTCAATTTTGAGGCATTTCGGACAAAAATTCTGGAAGTTGAGATACGACAAATGTCAAAAACAGTGCGTTTGAAAATTGAAAAGTTTCTGGGGGGGGGAAAGAAGGAATACAGACACAGAAAATCACTCTAAAACGACCGTTTTAGATGGCAAAAAAAAGCTACGAGTTTGGGTTATAGGGTCAAAATCGGCTGAGAAATTCTTGAATTTTGATGTCCATTTTTAGGGGGGGGTGAAAATTGGGTTAGCGTTGAACCATATTGGATCTTCCCTTCATGAAAAGGGTATTTTTTCGTAAACTTAAAATGTTAAGAATCGACGATAGATCTACTTTAAGCCAAAATCTTATGTCTAATTTCTTTTCATGAATAGTAGATAGAAAGAGACATTTCTATACACTTGGATAACAGATGTTATTATAGTAATGAATAGCCAGGACAGGTGCAGAACGGCCAAAGAGCCTTGGATAGGTCAGATCAACAACCTATTCACTAATCAATTAACGCCTTCTTTTAGTTGCCTGACCAAGATATTGTAAGAGCCTTTTTAATTTTGTTAAAAATACTCTACAATTTATAACAATAAATCACAATTAAAGAAAAAAATTACTGTTTCTTTTTAATTGACTTTGCCTGCTGGCCCGTGGTGACTATGTCCCTTTTTAATATTTACTGAGGTATTACAATAGGATTTAGACTATTATGGATGAAACAATGTGATTTGGTTGCCAAAAACTAAAAATAGTTACTCAATCTCATTTTTAAGTAATAAACCACTTATAATTCATTTAGATATATTATTTTTTCACTTCACACTAAGCTTATGTATATCTGATATAAAATTATTATAACATAATTATTGTGAAAGTAAAACTATTTGAAAAGCTTACTTTTTTACTCAAATATTTTATCCGTTGACAAAATATGGTAAATGTGCTTTTTTAAGTTGTAAGACCTAATTTCAAAAAATTACAATTTCTAATAATCTATTCCCTCTTAATTATCCCGGCTAAGGTGTCTTCTTTTCATACTCTGCGGGCCCCCAAAGGAGGGCCAGTCCGGGGGCCTGGGGGCCCTGGAAGCAGGAAATTGTAAGAATTGAAAACCCATTTCTTTGTTTGATATATTATATATATATATATATATATATATACTATATATAATTATTTAATTTATATTAATAATATATTATTTATATATATAGTTTAAATAAATTATATATATATATATATATTATATATATATATATATAATCGGGCAGAACGCACAGGGGGCGGGACACGGCGAGGGAGGTCAGTGTCCATATCAGGGCCGTAAGACAAGGATGCACGGAAAAGGAAATATGACCGGATTTGACCAAAATGACTTATATATATATATATATATATATTATATTAATATATACTATAATATATATTATATATCATAATATATATATACATATATATATATGATTATATATATATATATATTATAATATATATATATATATAATATATTATATATATTTAAATATTAAAACTATATATATATATATAAATATATATATATATATATTTATTATATATATATATATATTATATATATATATCATAATTATATATATATATAATATATATATATATATATATATATATATTTATTATATATATATATTAAATAACAAAAAAATAAGAAACATTGTTCTTTTGCTCATATTCATTTGATTAACAAGTATTCAAACAATTGAAATAAACTAATACATTTGTCTGACCTTAATGACGGGTTCCATCATTCTGTATGGCGAGTTTGTCCTACGGAAACAACAATTTTTTTTTTCAATTTCCAAAAAAGTAGAAATAAAAGTATTTATCAATGTATAATTTTTGGCTACTTTATTTTTAATGGCGAATTTGTTCTCTTTAGATACAAGAATTTTTTTTCCTTATACTGTACTTCGTCAAATAATAATAATAATAATAAATAATAATAATAATAAAAATATAATTAATAATAATAATAGAATAATAATAAATAAGTAAGTAACTATTGGAGCAATAGGTTCGTATATAATAATTGACTACAGTGGCTGATCTTTGAATTTGCACAAAGGATCATACCCACATTTTTGAGTTCATTTTGAGCTTTGCATTGATAAGCGATTGATGAAAAAATATAAAGATAAATATTATTCGTTGTGTGTGTGTGTGTGTGACTGTGTGAGTGCCTTGTTTTTTATCTTTGGATATAGTTAATTTAAAATTTTTTTTTTCTTCTTCTTCTTCTTCTTCCTTCCTTCCTTTTTCTCTTCCTTTCCTTCCTTTTTTTTTCATTTCTTATTTTTCCATCCTTTTTCTTCTCTTTTCATCTTTTTTCTTCTTTTCTTTTTCATTTTCTTTTTCTTCTTTTTCTTTATTATTATTATTTATTATTATTTTTATTATTATTATTATTATTATTATTATTATTATTATTATTATTATTTTATTATTATTATTATTATTATAAAAAATCATTACTTTATGGGAGTGAATTGAGTGTGGGTGGGTATTAATTCAATTTTAACTTACCTCCACATTTAAGACTTTTAAAAAAATTTACTCAATATATTGTAATTTTATATTGAGTCCGTTTCCTTGTATATCTTATAACTAAACACAATCACAAAACGCCAATCTTTTTATCATATGAGAAAATATGTTCAATAAATTTACAATTCTCCCCCCCTTATACTCATCCCTAACTCCCGATCCACTCCTTCCCCCCCAAAAGGGGTAAAATTTTTGTATATCGACCTGATTCTGTGGACAAAAGGTCCAAAATTGGTTCTATTTCAGAAATACAATCAGGAAAATTTGCGTTCTTGAATCAAATTATAATTCACATGATATATTAATAATATATATATAATATATATATATATATTATAATATATTATATATATATATAATATATTATATATAAATATATAGTTCATAAATCAATATATATACATACATCATATATATAATAGTATATATATCAGTGAGAATTCTCATTGCTAGCTTAGCATGCACCGCATGCTTAAAGACTATGATTGTCAGCATACTGCGATTTAAAAAAAAAGATGTTAATTTATTATTCTTCTTCTAACGTTCTATTACAATTAAGTCAAATTTACTATTTAATTGACATCTCGAGCAGTTCAACTGAATAATAATTGTACTATCAAATGCGATGTTTGCGTTAATCGACTACTGCCTCTTCTGAAGAAGATAAACGCGTAAAAAGTGTGCTCGGCGCACTGAAATTATTCACTGAGAAAACACTGTGAAAGTTTGCGGAAACATAACAGCAAGCCAAATTGCAGAGAAACGAGAGAGCAGAGACGAGATGAGAAAAGGAGAGAGAGAGAGAGAAGAGAGAGAGCAGAGAGAAGAGAGAGAGAGAGAGAAGATGAGAGAAACACGCATTTCGGGTCTTTCTTTAAAATTTGTTCATTGCTCTCGTATTTAATTAATAATTGATAAGAGAAATGGTTGAAAATGATGATATTGTTTTTGTTATTAAGAGTCAAACCAATATTTAATAAATGGTATTTGATGATAATTTTTGAAGTGACTTGTTTATTTTTCAATATTAATTATTCTTTTAAGTGGTATCTATATAATAAGTAAAATAGTACATTAAAAATAAGTAAATGTTTCATGTATGTTATAGAATAATTTTGCAAAAAATTATCAAAGGATGAACAATTTACCTTTAAAAATACTGATGAATATATAATAAAAAAGTTAAAAAAAAAAAAAAAAAAAAAAACTGATGATAGTTCTATTAAATTTGTCACCTAAAATACGGTGTAAGTTGTCGTAATTATGGAATACTATCAAATTTGCAAAGCTTTGTATTATACATATAATATTATATTATATTATATATACTATATATTATATATATATATATTATATATAATATATACTATATAATATATATTATATATCATATAATATTAAATATTATATATATATAGGATATATATATTATATATATATAAGTATATATATATATATATAATATATATAATATATAATATATACTATTATATTATATTCTATTTAAATATTATATATATATATTATATATAAATATATATATATATTATATATAAATATATATATATATAATATATATTAAAATATTATAATATCTATATAATCAAATTATTGCAAAGAAGCTTGTTTTATAATATATGATATAATATATATATTATTATATATATATATATATAATTTATATTATATATATATTATATATAATATATTATTATTATATATAATATATATATACCGTATATATTATTAATATTATATATATATATATATATATATATATATTATATCATATTATATATATATTATAATATTATATATTATATTATATATATATATTATATTATATATATATATTATATATATATAATATAGGGGTGGAAAAACACATTTAAAAAAAACTGTTTTGTTTTCTTAAACCATGATTTGGTTTTATTTTTGGGTTAACTTTTATTAGTATTAATATATTTTTGTTTATTTACATTATTAATATTAATGTTCTTATAAGATTTTAACCAAAATATTTATGTTAAGAATTCATCATACACAATTTAAGGTCCATATAATTTTCATGGTGCAGATAAATATGCTTTTTTATTATTATATTTTTTTTTCATATATTGTTATTATATGATACTAACAATAAATTTCAGTCAGAATAAACAGGCTCAAAAAATTTAAATACAAAAAAACGGTAATTATTTAATAATATCCTACTTTTTTACGCATCGTACGTTTGACAGCGCCGGGGCACAGCGATGTCTCGGGATATTATCTGTAGTGCAAAAATCTTACCCGAAAAAAAGAGAAACATTGTTACGGCAAAGTAGATCCATGTAGGTTAGGTTGAGTTTTACTGCATCGTCGATCCATATAGGTTAGGTTGCGGTATACTGCCCTCTAAGTTCAGGCTATGATATGTTTTGTTATGTATACACAGAATCTATATATGAAAAAAAATCAATAAGGAACGAATTTTCCCCCAAAACATTATTTTATACCTTACCTTAAATTCTTTCACGATTTAGCACTGAAATGCATTTTCTTTCTCATGCAAAATGAACGTTTTTGCTAACTTTATCAATTATTTTTTAATATTTTCATATTTCGCATCTTTCTCGTTCCCATCTTATTTAATTGCTAGTATCATGTTACATGTACTAATAATATTTGAAAAAAGATATAAAAAAACATCTTTATCTGTGTGTAGGCATACACTCTATTCTCTCTCTCTTGAACTAAAACAGATAAACTTTGTTTTATTAGAAATTATCGTTGTCTCCAAATCTAGAAACTCGTAATTTTATACATTTCATCCCGGACTGACAAAAATTCAATTTTTCAAGACTAAAAATTTTTCTTCATAGAAACTAAAACAACCTTTCTGGTTTATCTACCTAACATTCTTTCGGATATTTTAACAATTTTAAAATATCAACTCTAAAACTTTGATTCTCTCCTCTCTTTCAGTCTTCTCGACTCTCCGTAAATACATATAGACAATAAAATCAAACTGAGTAAGATACTGCCGTGTCATATAACTCTGCTATAATAGGTAATATGAAACTGTTTGTTCAACAACTTTTTCGTGTCTAATTCCACTTGGTGATCAAACTAGATATCTGAGCTGACCACACCTTCCAACTCTCTTGGCCTCGTCCCATATCGCTTTAACCTTGAGTTGTTTATCTATTGCCGAATCTATTCTTAAACAACGAAGTTTAGAAACAATATACTAAAGGTACTGAAATAAACTAAACAATGATCTCTGACTATGAGGAAAAACAAAATACCGAAACCCCATATGTTATATGGCTTCATACAGCTAAAGAGCGATACTAGAACTGTTAGATGATACTTTATTGTCGCATTTTTGACTCTTCGTGTCATCTCAATCTACTTTCCCAATTTACAGAAATAGTGAAATATATGAAAATATTAGGCAGTCACATAATAGAAAATAATCGAAAGGCTATTCGATAAAGTATATGCGCGTAGCCTTTAATTTGAACTAAAATCCTTTATGTCGTTATATTATCTCTTATCACGCTTATGTACCTTCTACTAGTCAGTGGCATTATATAGGAATGCCTATTTCGTTCTTTGGCATACATTTATTTTGGATAGAAAGCAATTATATACCTGGAGTTTAATTGATAGTATCCATAGTGGTAATTCTTCAGAATTTATTACTATACAACACAACTTGTTTTTACTAAAATTTACGAATCAATATGAGATTCTTATATACTGTTACTGTTGTACTCATAATCCCACTCGGAACTGATTAAACTAACTGACAATCAATAATTCTGATGCTCCAAGAACACTTTTGAAAAAGATGACCATTCAACAAAATAAATGATGTCATATAGTCCCGAGAGGTAACCCGTTATAACGATATTGGCGCATATAAAAATGATATGCTAAGTTTGTGAATTATATGGGTAGAAAACCCAGGCTAATGAAAATCCGGCACGCTCCGACCTCGGGTGCTTCAATGCACGCAATCAAAAATGGTAAATAGATAATAATTAATTATCATAATACTACATCATGGACATTTCTTTTGAACAAACATATAAAAGAAAATATTTCTTTCAAAAAAACACAATGACTCCTGTAAGCCGTTCTCTAGATAATGTTCTTATATTTTGTATTTCGGTCGATGAAATACGTTCTTAGACAGTTGAAAATGACTAATAGTATGTTGTTTCCGAGATCTAAAGCAAGTTTCGCGAATGATGTAGTAAATATGTTCTACGGACTTTTGACTTCATGCTACATTCAAGACCCACATATGTTAGTTCATCTAACTGTAGTGGAGACGTTTGATTTTTATCATATTAATATGATAATGATGAGTAATTAAATACAGTATTTTCATGGGGTGGTATGTCACTATACATGTTCTCTACATCACACTGAATTAAAAGATGTTATCTATGGTGTATGAGACATTGTTGATTCACTTGATATACTGCATAAGCCTACTCAACAAACTTATCCAACTGCAAGAACTTATTCCGAATTATCGCAACCTTGATCTAGCCGAGAATGACGAAACTGAATAAATTTGAACCACACTACCTCCAATGATAAACATAATTAGCTAAATGAATAGCGATGTTACATGGTACTAATTCATAAAATAGTTGTCTTCACGATAAGAATCAGAAGCATAAGTAAGCTACATCGTCACTATACTATCTGATGCGTGAGGCAGTTCCTAAGGACTCAGAATCTTTCAAAACAGTTATCCTCTTATTATCGTCCACTCTTTGACCCAAGGATATTAACTGCTAATGCATCAAATTTACAATGAGCATGTCCAACTTTAAGCAGTATAAAGTTTATGTAATGGAAATATTATAACCCTATTTTTTAATTAATTCCTTTTTATTGTGCACAATTTAAAGAAGCCGCCATATCGAAAGATGTCAGGCTTAAATAGGCCTAATGGATTTGCCAAATTTTTACAAACGAGCTTCTAATGGAAAAATATTGAGTACAGCCTGCATGTCTCTGACCCACTGAGAATTAATCAAATAGATATAGAGCTAAGAAGATATGATATAGTAGACGAAAGCGCAAAATATAGCGTCGGTCATAAATAGATAATAAATTAGAAAACTATTATGAGTGATTAGCTATAAAGTAACATAGTAGATCACATAGTACTATAAAAGATGCTGAGCAATATAAACAACTATGTATAACGTCTAAAACAGCCTAGACAACGCCGCGGACGCTTGACTACTAGTATAATAAGCTACCGATGAATGCGTACCAAAACATATATAAAAAATGGCTAGTAGGAGCAGCTAACGTATAGCCCATAAGTCAATATTAATACTAAAACGGCGCAAAAAAAAAGACCTTAGTGCCATGTCAAAATACTATTTTTTTGTTAAAGAGTCAAGGAGAATGCATCAATTAATGCTCACTCAATATGAGATTACAATCGTTGTATCCTACGTAATTCTGTAGATATAGTATATACATAAAAGTATCTGGGTAACGATAAGAGAGTGGGCTTTGAAAGAGACACTCTCTCCTGAACATCGAGAATATAAATGTCCCTCAACGTATTATGCCTCCAAAACAAGTGAACAGGTCCATGATTGAGCTACTCTCCTCACAATAGATTCGTCCATTTTCTCCCAATTTATCAGAATGAGCTCTCCGACCACGGATCCAACGGCTGTGTGGCTGCGAAAACGTTCAATCACACTAGCTACTTTGAGCAGAGAAACAAGCTCTTGTCTATTCAGAATCCAAATAGTCTATTAGTTCAGTTCATAGAGGGGTGCCGCTAGAATAAGGAAGGAAAGGTGGCGCCAATATGGAGATCCACTATAGCTAGTACGGCAAGGCCGAAATATCAAGGTACTGGGCGAGATATAAGTTAGTAGCCAGGTGCAGAATAATAGTAAGTAACATAAAGACGATAATTATACAAACAAGAGTAACTATATACGACCGGAATAAAGGTCACAATAACCAACGAGATGAAGGTAGCACCTTAGTATAGCTTCTAGGCCTAATGAATCAGGCTCAAACTATATCTCCTCACCCTCATACTAATGAAGCTGAAGCTCACTACAGGAAAGGACTCGCCGCGTATTCCCTAAGAAAGAGCCAGAATCAATTTACGTAGGATTCTCTGTAATCACATTATTGTATTACAAAGAAACATAACAAGTAAGATGTCGACGTTCAGGGGAATCCTAATGGAAACTATCATCTAACTTATTTGCCCCTTACAGTTAATGACTTGACTGACAGAAATCTATATAGATTGATCAAATCAATTCTCCTTTTGACGTCCCTAAACGAGGTCGCCACACAACATAACAAATCCGAGCCATTAATATTATAAGACGCCGCCACGGCCGTCAAGACGGCTATAAACCAACAACTAAATACAAATACTACTATAATAATAGTTACGTATATAGAACAAAAATAGATAATTAGTAACTATATATTATAGATATAATATATAATATATATATATATAAGTAAGATGAATTAACTATATATATAAGAATATATATATGAAAGTAGATATATATATAAGATAATATAATATATAATATAGATATAGATAAATAGAGATAATGATATAATTATAAATAAGATTATATAGATATACAAATAAGAGGCAGGTACTATATCAAAAAGTGAAAATAACTAAGAATAATTAAAATAGAGAGGTAAGTAGACTGTATATATATAGCGCAAGTGATAAATATATTAAATAGAGACGGTAAAGTGGGGCAAAACACGATAACTAAAATACCCGTAAAAAAAGTAGAAGATAAGAGTAATATATATATTAATATATATATAGTAATATAAAATATAATAGATAATTAAAAGTATTATAGAAAAGAGATAATATAATAGAAAAGATATATATATAGTATATATAGAATATATAGTAATTAATAGATTAATAGTACAAGTATGAATAGAAGTAGATATATATGAAACAATATAGAAATAATAAAACATACTAATAGAAAAAAAATAATATATACAAAAATTACAACATATGCCATAAAGTACATAAATTACAATAATGAAATAAAAATGAGAGTCTACTAACGATCAATTCGTGAAGGGGAAAAATATGCATAGATACAATGTGTTATATTATTGCTATTAAAGCACCGCACAAAATTGTTTAATTTTTATTTTAACAATATTAAATACTCTCATGAGAACAGGTACAGGAACGAGAGGGACCAGAATCAAGGTATACAGGAAATGGCAGCCGGGAAAGGAAGGAGAAGATGGGTTAAGTAGAAAGGTAAGCAAGTGAACAAAAAAGAGGAGGGAACAACAGGCAGAAGGGAAAGGCAAACCACAAAGATAAGAACGAAGAAGAAACAAGGATGACCGCCGAACGCACACCAACACCCAACTGGAAGCGCCCCCCGTAGCGACTGAGGAACCGCCCACCACAGGGTCAAAAAGTAAAGCACGTGTGAAAAAGCGGATGAAAAAAAAACAGGAAACAAGCGAACGACAAAAAACCCGAAGGAACAAAAAACAGAAGAAACAAGTGCCGGGAAGAAAAAGAGACCCCCACCAGAAAAATGGAAAAAAGACAAAAGAGAGCGAGCAAGAAAAATAACTGAAACCTACCACCGGGCTAACCATCAGACAAAGCAGCTTTCCTGAAAAATGTCTCAGGTGACGAACGCAATGACCGAAGCTGATTGTCAAAACAACGAATCTAATTAAGAACCCAATGTAACACTCCATGAGGACGAGACCGCAATTAATAGGTTACCAGGGATGCAGTATAGGAAAGAATTAGTGATGGAAAAAATGCTCAGGAGAGCTTAGGAGTAAAGTTAGACACATACACTCGTAACCGTTTCAAACTTTATTTAAATTGCGAAAATAGCATGACAGAGCGAAAAATGCGAACGAAGGAGACATGCAGATATAGACGCAATAAAAGGGCAAAGGCGTCAAATAAAGGGTGATAGTTCGGTTTATTCCTGGAATGCAGAAAGCATACATGCTTAACTTCTAAGGTCCATCCAGGATAACATTATCGAGACGATATAAAAGTATCAGGCAAAAAGTTAGACATATGGTTAGCAAAGCACTCTGGCCATCACCTGGAGTTCCACTCATACAAGTCAAAAGGAAAGAATAGTGCCATAGTGCACTTTTCGTTAGAAACAGCCGAGTATTACGGTCCTATAACCCTCATAGGAAATTAGCGCGTTCCAATAGCTTCACAAGTCGATCTGATAATAATAATGCATAATAGAATTGAAAGATAAACGCATCACATTCCATACAATCATTCAAAAAGACGAGTGTACTTATTAGTGCTGACAGTCCTAATTACCAAGATCAAAATATGAAATCCTATTAAGCATCTCTAATCTGATCTTCAATCGCCCGTGTGGCTTACTGTAGATAGAGAGCTGGTTCAGCAAATATCAGCTCCTTCTATACAGTAAGCCCCACCCAAAGAAAGATGAACGGGGCGACTTTAAAATCAGATACGTGTTAGAGAACCATGATATGTAACATAGGACTTTTCAAATTAGTATACTTTGTTAAAGGGAGCTAGAGGATTGTGATAAAAAGAATATATTTGTTGTAATCTCACTGGATTATGACATGTAAGTTAGATACGGAAATCACTAAGAACGGTAAGATTCACATATAACTACAACCGAGAGAAAAATGCAAGGTAAGTATAAATAGTATAGAACGGTGCACATGTATTTTTGGGCGCTCATTATTTGGTGCAGGTGTAGCACACAATTACTATGTCCATGTGCGGTACGGTATACGTGCGATACGGAAAAAAAAAGATAAGTTTTATTGGAGAGCGTGCTGTGCCTCCTCCGGTGGGGTGCGTGATGCGCCAACACGGGTACGGTGCGTGCGTTATAAATCTCGGGGATTTTCAGGATAGTGAAAAGGGGGGTTAAATTAATTCAAATTTGAGTTCAATATTATAAATTCAATTAATATGCACCAGAGACTGTTGAAACGGAATATGGGGTCCTCCAAGGTAGGCTCCTCAGTTCTCTTATTCCTAAAATGATATAAGAATCGTTATCCCCTTAGAAGATTCCTCTTAACCAGGTAGTTCCCAAAACCATATATTGTAGAAGAGGTTGTGGACCCTCTGGTTAAAAAAGTCCTTAACTTTACTTATATTGGACCCATAATACTAATATTGATAACATATTTCTAAAATTAAATATATATATATTTTATAAATGTAAACTATTTTGTAAGGACCAATTATCAAAGGCTCTCTGTAGAACACCAGGTATGGGAAAAACGCAAAAGAGACTGCTACTAAGTCAGTAGAATTGATTGAGGGTATCATGATTCAAAAATAATAATTATCTGTAAATAGATAGCGGAAATTAACCAAAGTAATCTAAACATAGAAGAAAAGTAATAAATAATAATCATAATGATAATAAATAATAATAATAATAATATAATAAGAATAATATAAAAATAATAAATAAACTAGATTAAAAAAGATATTAATGATATTATTATTAATACGAAATTGGCAACATCAATAAATAATTAATAACTAATAAGTAGCTACACGAAACTAAAAAAAATAAATTAAAATAATAAAATAATATATTAAAATATTATAAATCATAAATAATTCTCATTTATACACTACAATAATGAATAAAAATCCTTCAAATAATATATAGTATAAATAAATAAATAATAAGAACAATAAATAAATAAGTAACCAGATAAAATATCAATAATATAATAATTAAATGAGTTAAGGATTAGATAATATAGAATCAAAAGCGCAAACAAATAAGACATTTATGTGATAGATTAGTAATAATATAAATAATTAAATATAAAAATATAATAAAGTAAATATTGATAATCTTACTTCAAATAATAAATAAAAATAATTAAAATTAATACAATAATAAAATAAATATAATTAAACATATCATAAATATCATTAAGAAAATATATGAATATTAAATAATAATAATAATAATAAATAATTAATAAAATAAATATAATATCTAATTTAATAAATAATAAATAAAATATGAAGGAAGCAATAATGTATTCTAGTCTCTTTAAAAAAGTAACATTTATAGATTAACAATAAAATATAATAAGAAAATCATAAATATAATATAGTAAAAGAAATAAAATAATAAAAAAAATACTATCTTCTCCAACATTACAAATAAACAAATCCAATAATAACAAATAATGTATATAAAAAACCGCATTACAATTTAATACTAATTATAATAAATACAATCAGAAATTTCTACGTTTTGTGAAGGACAAATCGCTAAGACGTCCTTATTTTTTTCCTAATAGATATAAAATTAAAAACGGCAACGTCAAAGTAAAAGCGCAAAGTGATAAAATAAAAAGCTACATAGACAAAGCTAAAAAAGATAATAAACTCAATAAATAGAATACAATCATATACACATTTACTAATAAAATAACACTAAAAATAAGAAAATAATAGTTATTTAAATAAAAAATAATAAATAATCAATACAATTTATTAATGCCTAATGAAATAAAAATAATAATATAATTTTGGCTAAGAGCTTTTTCACAAATCTCACATAAAACTTACCTTCCGCTCTAGCAATTCATAAGAAGACCAGAGATAATACCAAAAAAAGCCTCATCTATCTAAGTTACACAAGAAGCGAAAGTGGTAGGTTCATAAGATGCAAGAAGGAAATTTCAAACAAGAGCTTAGAAACAGTGGTCAGTCTTATACACCAAAAATAACACAAATCAAAGGGAGGACAGTAAAATAGATGAGTAATGTCCGCAAAATGAACAAAAAAGAAACAAAAGGAAAAGTCAACGATAATTTAGAGATCTATCTCATATCAGCTCCAAGTACATCATGATTATCTTCATTGAATTATAGTGACATCCGTGATTGTACACTACTAGCCACTGAAGCCGGAGAGGAATTGCCATACCCAACGACGTCCACACACACTGGACCCATACCAAAATAGTTAGACAGAAAAACATTACCTAAACCAATAATTATTCGCGGATCTGAGCACAATGAGAGTGTGACAGGTGTAGAGCGCCATAGGATAAACAATTCGACGATATTACGACCCGAATAACCCCTCTGCGACAGCGAGGAATACTGATGGACAGCACGGTAAAACTCACAACACAGAGGAAGAGAATCAAAACGCTACACACCACCTCAGTGCAAGGATAAGAACATAAAAAACTATATACACTATAAATGAATATAAGTCAGCAAATTTACTTTGGCGAAGAATATTGATAAAAAGAGGAATTATTTCGATCTTAGGCTGGCACGAAGTCCACTTGCTTAATAGGAAACAGGACGAGTGAGACCAGGGCAGCATAATATACAAATATAAAAATATATCAACGAGTAAATAGAAACAGTCCGATTATACCGTAAAATATTTTTACATAGAAAAGGAAAAGAAAGAAAAAGGAACAAATAAATTAATTATACTGAAATATAATTTTTCGCTTTTTAAATTTTTAGTTTTAATCTTAACTTTTTATAATTTGTAAAAATTATTAGTTACTTAAAGTTTAATTTTGCTTTCGTTCAGTATGAAAAATCAAAGTCATACCTTGAAAATTTGATGCGACAAATTACTTACAACCTGAAGCATATTACTGTTTCTGTTGCTCGTTTTTAGTTAGTCCCTGCAAGAAAAATTAATGTAAAAATGTTAGGAATGATTTTATGGAATTTAGAAAAAGTACTTAATGACAAAATTATATGTGTGTAAGAACAAATGCTGATTGAGTTATTCTAATAATCATAAAAAATAATAAATAATATAATAAAATTATTAGTGAGACTTAATTCTATCCTTGGATATAGCTTCGAGTCATACTACTTCGTAACTAGATTAAACGAGTAAGACACCCTAGTAGATAG
The DNA here is from genome assembly GCA_015478945.1 of Trachelipus rathkii. Taxonomy (NCBI): domain Eukaryota; kingdom Metazoa; phylum Arthropoda; class Malacostraca; order Isopoda; family Trachelipodidae; genus Trachelipus; species Trachelipus rathkii. The sequence goes on along the minus strand of JABUQX010121854.1, from coordinate 4,001 downwards.
TCGAACGGAGATATATTGCATCAGTCAGTACCTCGCTTATGCCATTGTTTTACCATTTGTTACTGAATCACTTAGCGACCTTTTCAGTAAGCTCGAGGAATTTTTACACTGACCTTGAACCGATTTTTTGGCCTTTTACCTTTAATTGGGCAACACATGAATTGTAAATTTACTCTTAACTTTTATATTGGGACTCATTGACCTATTTTTTATTGAGAACCTGAGGAATATTTTTGAGAAGAACGCGGAATTATTTTTGAGGAAACCCGAAATTTTTGAGAATCGGATTTTTTTTTTGAGAACGGAATATATTTATGAGAACTCGAGATGTTTTGATCATATATGAAATAAAACACCTAAGAATTTTTTGAGAACCCAAATGTTTTTGAGTTATTCAAGTAATTTTTATTGAGGAAACTAATTATTATGAGTCAGAGAGCACCATAATCTAATTTGCGGGCCAAGTGCCCAACCCCAATTATGTTTCGGGGCAACCCTGATCTTTATTAGGTTAGCTGTAAACCCTTCGCAAGTATAGAAGTTTAGAACGACTCAAAACGATTGCCGGAAGTAAGACAGGATTGATAGTAATATGCCCCCCTATTTTACGCCCACCTCACAGTATTATCGACATCGTGAGCGTCGATTCACATTATTGGCCATCCCAGCTCACTAGAATAATTTTTATTGATCAATTCAATATGGATAAGGATGAATGGTGTCACTTATTTAATATTGTGTGAACATTTAAAACCTATTGTTATAGTTGTACATCCCTATTGCTACCAAAGACGATTACAGGGTACAACATAGAGTCGCAATCTCCTTGATCCACGATCAAATATTCTCCAATCCATTTACATGGACAGCGAATTTGCCCAACCACCGAAAACGGGGTTCACTTACTACCATATGTGGCGTGCGTTCTTAGGAGGATAAGCCAAATTTATTTGAGTGTACGTTTAACACATGTCAACACAGCAAAATATGACCATAGAGTGACATTTAGCATTTAGAACGGACACTTAGCAATATAACCAGTGGGATCATTGGCAGCCAAATTATTATACTCGGCCACTCGTGCAAATCAGCACAAATAGCCCAAAGTCAATCGATGTCTAGCATTACCTACACAGTAATAGACCGCACAAACTGTAATGGATCATATCCTAACTCGTAACACAAGCTAACATCAAGCACACGAACATAACAGCACGTACAGACACACACACCACACACACCACACACTTACACTATACACAGACAATCTACTCATGCACACTGATTATACACACTTAATTCAACAATAGATAATAGACACTTACATTACCATAGGACACTATACATTTACACTTACACACACAAACACACACACACACACAACACCACACAAACCACGATACACATACACAACAAACATTATACACGTATATCAACAATTCACTAGTGACACTTATATATCACGATAATATAACAACTTACATCGCATAGACACTTACAATTTACAAACAACATATATACAACCATAACGTAAACAATCACAGATAAACTGACAACCCATATTATATAATTAGTACCAGTCGTCCAATGGAGTCAACCTAGGTTGACCAGCCCCCCCAAAATGGGCGAGACACAAAGGTAGTTTTATATTGTCCCTCCCGGAACTTAAGTAATATCATCAAGTTACAGAGTTACCATTCATGATAGTTAAAGCCTCGTTCCTTGCTTTGACCATGCAAGTAACTAATTGCACGATCCTTCGAATTAGCCAAAACGAAACTAGATAAACAGTTGCTCGCCATGAATTGATAAGTTGGTTCACAAATCAACGCACGCTAAGAAGTCATCTAGGATGTTCTACATATAACGCAGCTGAACAACGATTTAGTGTTCTAAAATTAGTTGCGAGATCTAAAATCGAGGAAAAAAGTTGCCACAAATAGAACAGCTGCCCAACATGCCACGCCAGTCGCACAAGTAGCCCACGCACACCAGTGGAGTGCCAAAGGTCGAGATGCCAATATGAAGTAGCACACATAAAGTATGAGATGCCAATATTGCGAGTTGCAAAAGGTGCAGACCGACGAAATGTTGCACACAGTAAATAGTCAACAAATGGTAATAGCTCGAGCACAACATAGCACGTGCAAAAGCCCTAACTTGAGAAAAGCAAGAGATGCACTTTTTCTAGCACTTTTTATGACCGTCCCCTGAGAACAGCACACATAAGCCCTCAGCCACATAAATCCCAAAATATGAGACGATGTCGGTACTCCTTAAAGTTGGCATCAATACCAAAGGTAAATGCGAGCCTCGTATACTCAGAGACCTAGGACCCTATATTACTTAAGATCGCGCAGGAGATAAAAAGCGGTTAAAAAACGAACACCTACTAGTGAAAGAGATATCTGTCTTTATCGTATGCACCTGCCTCGCCTGCTACAGCGGAAATCACGTTATAAGAAAAATATAAATAAGTGAGAAGCGCAAGGACTTCACGCGCACTCACATCAAATGAACAAAGGAATAAGATGGAAGTAATCATATAATAAATTATCCCAGTTACGGTTAAGGGAAGTATATAGATAAGTACTACAGCCTCTATAATATTATAATATAGTAATAATAAAATAGTATGATATATATGAAAAATATGATATAAATATTAATTACTATTGCAAACTCACCTACACAATATACACATATTGACACTAATTATACAACACATATACGTAATGACACTTATACACACGTAATGACAACTTATATAAGCACTTACCCTCTCCATAGACACTTACATTAAATAACACATAACACTATTATCAAACACCACTACCACACACCAGATACACTTCCTACACTCAACACACTCCGATATTTTGATCCTCAACACATTTGAATGGTCAGCATTAATGCATACTAAAGAGTATGATGCCATTTCAACTTTGTAAGGAAAATATTCATCTTTATTAATGCCTCTAATACATTTTAGATTGACGTATCTTTAATTAAGATAGGACCGAGCATATAATATGAATGATTTCAAGATCTTCTGATGAAATCATCCATATTGAAATGGAACATCATTCTACATTTGACGCCATACATTATAAAAGGAAAACAAAGAATCAAAAATATTCATGTCTTCCCCTAGATCATAAGCTACCCGCCCAGGGATGGCAGAGTGGCAACCTTACGCGTTACAAAATGAACCATCCCCTGCACGCAGAGTGTGACCCGCCGCGTACCATCGTCCGCCGCAGTTTCCCGCCAGCAACGTAGTCAGCCGCAAGGCGCAATATATACTCACAGACACGATCTTGCCTCCCCCGATATAAGCAAGCACGTCTATAGCGCACTATATCCACCTGCAACGAAAAATATGAAAAATATAATGTAATCCTCTTCATTAAATAAGAAAATATAATTACACTTTATATTAAAACATTTTCGCAGAACTAAAATGTTTAAACTCATAAGACATCTTTTAATATTTTTATTTACAACTTATATAAATAAAATATCGTAATCAGCTTTGTAATGTAAGAAAAGTAAATTTAGCACAGGTGAATGATTATGTAAAACAAAATGTATTATGTTCTCACATTACAGATTTTAATTAAAAAATTAAACATTACATATCTTATTCATAAGCCAGAGACAGTCATATATCGATAGAGATGTATTAACATAAACTAACGCTACTAGCGGACTATAGTTATAGCTTTATTGTTGTAACTGCTTATACTGCTTTAACTACCATGTTTACTCTGATTATAACTTTATCTGCTATTTAACTGGCTTTAACTCATTGTTTATGATATACTTGCATTTTAACTATACCTAATATTTATAAATTCATTACAAAACCATTAAGCCTAGTAAAATCAGCTAAAAAATCAATAGAGTATTACCTAACCACTAAAGAGTAATTATTTAGAATGCTTTTGTTTTACTATCCTAACCTAATGTGAACTTTACACTGCTACTAACTTACTGCC
>JABUQX010121853.1:20000-34293 GCA_015478945.1 Trachelipus rathkii | reverse complement strand
CTACGCTGAGTAAAATATGTGCAAAGTGGAATGGTCATATTTTATATTTAATTTACTATTCGCTGACGGGTTGTGTCTATATATGGACAATCTTCAGTTAGGATATTTTAACTGATTTTACATGTTTTTAAGGTATAGTTTAATAAAAATAGCAAATTTTTTAAGTTTAATAAACATAATAATATAAAGAATAATAATTTTTATTATTTCCTTGTAAAAGCCTTTCTAAAAACCTGATTAAATAAAGCAAATAATATAAATTTAAATAATATAAATTAATTAAAATAATATTTATTTAATATATATATAAGTAAAAATAACATTAAATGTTTTAAAGAGATAAAACAAAAAACTAATAATTAATAAATATAATATTATATAAAAAGCTTTTTGAGTATTATGGTATTATTAACTCAATAAATATGACTATTGATAATCAATATAAGATCTCAATATTTATATAATCTCACATATATAATAATCCAAATAGATCCAATAGATCATTAGAAGTATGAGTATAGGTAGGGTGGCTGTATAGAACGCGATGGTGTATTAAATATTTAATTTACTGAATTCAGTTACTGATGTATTATCTCATTTGGATAGGGTTAATGTGTAAACAATTGCAAATTTTTTTTATTTTTAAAACTATTTAAAATAAATAAGTAAGAATAATAAATTAGCTGTATTGCCATATATATGATTTCAAATATTACAGAATAAGCTAAAATAAATGATAAACTATTATTTATTATGTTATGTAATGATATATAATACCCTTCTATTACTGTACGTTTCTCATTATAGCTTCTAAATAGATCAAATTAGATTAATGGGAGGTATTATATTATATATTAATATATATAGTTGTAGTGAGTGAGTAGTGATTTAATTAAAGATAGTGATACAGTATATTGATATTTATACTGATATTTACTGATATATTTATACTGATATACTTTAGTATTATTAGTAAAATATGACTAAATTTTTTTAAGCTATAAAATAAAAAAGTAAATTAATAATTTTTTAGTAAAAACTACATAAAATAATATGTATATATATAGTGTAAGCTTTATTATAATATAAATTTTAACAAAATAAAAAATTCACTTATATATATAATTAACATTTTATTTAAATTAAAATAAAATATATTTTAACAATTGATTTTAATAATCAAATAAAGACATTGTTTATTTTAATTATTTAAGTAATACAAATAATACAAATAATAAATAAAAGTTTTTTGGTAGCTAATATTGAATTATTATACAATAATATGATTTGAATCAATATATATATTATTATATCATATTATAATAATATAATATTAGTAGTATATTAGGGATCAATATTAAAGAAAAGATACCCCTAGGTATGTGATGTTTTTAGTTCAACTGTGTTAATTTTTGTTCCGAAGTGCAGTGCTCCTATATTTTACTGAAATTTACTGCTTACTGATAATTTATAACTAATTTACTGACTTTTACTGGGCTTTATAAGGTATATGAGTTAATATAAAATTAAATGCTATAACTTTTTTATAAGTGTTTTTGTATATAGAATAAACTATTAAAAGTTTACAATCTTTTATATGAATTAAATATACAAATAAAAGATGTTATTTAAAGCTAAATATAATATAAAATAACCCAAAATAAATTATAAATTTTTATAATATTTAATGATCTAAAAAAAAAGAAATATTATATATAAATGTTATATTTAAAAAAAAAAATAAAAAAAAATTTTCATTAAAATTGATTTAAAAATAAAAAACAATATAAAAAAATTCTTATTTACTTGCTTATATTGTTGTTAATTAAGAAAATAAAGAGTAGCATATGTAATCTAATTAAATAATATATAATCCCGAAACAATTAAACTGCGCGAATAAATAAACTTTGTATGATTAATTGCCCAAATATTGGTTAGAAGTCTGGTTTTAGATGTTTTATGTAATAATCCTCAGCTATTTTCCGTTTAGGGTACTTCGCATCATGGAAAGGATATGAAGGTGGCTGGAAATGGAGCGAGTGTATTATATATAACTTTAAAGACTTGCATAGAAAATTTATCTATACTGATTTAGCTGCTTTATCAATTGTCTTGTTAAGGGTAAGTTCAGTGAATAAATGATATTGTTTTATTAAATATACAATGGGTGTTTAAAGCGCGCAAGTATTTTTTTTATTTTTTTAATAATAATAACATCAATGATAATAAATTCAAAAGTAAAATATATAATTTTTTATTATTTAGGCTCTATGAATGTAATAACCCCTCTAAAATAATAAATAAATACAGTTATTATTATGCTTTAGTATATAACAAAATATATATTGTGACTTGAATCCCTAAATTATAGATACTAATAAGTATCTCAATTAAGTTCATCAATATATAGATCAATGTAAGTATACTATAATGTGATATATATTGTATATAGTTAGAGGGAGGGTGATTAATGTAGGTGACCAGTTTATTATATGATATATATATATAATATATATTTTAACTTGATTTACTGAATTACTGCCCCCTTTTAGGTAAACACAATGATTTCATGAATACATTAAATATTATATTTAAGTTATAAACATTAAAAATAAGAAATATAAATTTTTTTTTATAGTATAAAATAATAAAATGTTATTATAAAAAGAAAAATCAAATAATAAACAATAATAAAAATTAAATTTATATTTATTAAGCTTAAGTATTAAAAATATAAATAAATATCTAATAATAAAATACTGAAATATTGCGCGAGTGATACCCATATGTAAAAAATCCCAAATAAAATTGCTAGAGAATATAAATAAGGATATATTACTTCACTTTAATTTATTGGTTTTATATATAAAATTTCCTACACCACTTGACGTAAATTTGAGATGGAAAGTGACGTCACAATTCCGAAGATAAAGACCTCCTCTCTATAATATAGAGGGAAACTTAAAAGAAAATGTGAGTTAGAGAGCTTGAAAAAAAAGTTTTTAAATCTAAACTCAAAATATAAAGATAACTCTTTGTGACGCTGTGCGACCAGTGGCTTCTAAAAAAAAGTCTATGTAAACAGAGATTGCGACTCGCACACAAGAGTGAATTTTATATTAAATACCTATTTTATCTAATTTATGAAGTAATTCATTGTAAATATGTGAACCAATTAAGTTGATAACTGGACCACACATATTTAAAGTTATATTACGACCGAGATTATATTTACAATTTTAAATATTAATTTAAAATTTTTTAGATTATAATAATAAAAAAATTTAGGAGCTGTTTTAGTGATTAAAAACCAAAAATTGTTTTTTAAATATATATAAATAAACTGAATAAAAACAATAAATAATAAATTTTTTAATAAGTTAAATATAAAATAAAATAACATTTATAATATGTGAGTTATTATATAAGTTATATAAAACAAAATATATAAAATAAGTTTTTGTATATATGTAATAGATATATTATATACAAATATAAATATGACTTGAATCAATAAGATCAACTCACAATAGATACTCAATAGATTATAATTCATATAATTAGTATCAGTATAAAGGATAGGAAGGGTGGGCTATGAGAATATAGTGGCCAGTTTTTTGCATAACATTTATTTATTATCTTAGATATTATTATATATATAAATACTGATATATTTATATTACTGAACTATTTTATTGAAATTACAATTTAATTGGACTGATCTTTTGAATCGTCAAACCTAAACATGAATAAAAGACTAAATTATTATATATTTATAGTATATAAAATAACAAAATGTTTTAATAAATAGGGATATATATACAGAACAAAAAATAAATAAAAGTTTTTGTGGTATGTTATATATAACTAATATAATATGACTTAGAAATCCAAAATTGATCAATAGCTATATAATCCTCAATATAGTGACTATACAATAATAGATCCCCCTCAAGATAGACAGGTATAATGGGTATATAGTATACGGGGTATATATTAATATAATATATATGTTGGAGTGATAGGCCCTAAGTATGAGAATCGATTAACTGATGGATCATTAGATATTTAACTAGCCTTATATTAGGTATTATTGAGTTATGGACAAATTATACTTAGAGTTTTCGTCTTTCCTACATCCTAATGACACCTTTAGTTATAAACATATATCTCTCTCCGATTTCCTTCTTTGTATCTCGAGTTAGAACCCAAGATATATTATCGTAATATACAGACTCATCATATCTATGAAATTGAATATCAAATATGTCTTATTCGTATATACAGAAAGAACATAATAATATACAAAAATAAACAACATTTTATATATATAGGTATATATATATATATATAAGTATATAAATAAAAATTATTAAAAAACAATAATATTATATTGATAAAAATAATACTACTTATTTTTATAAAAATCTCACTCAAATATGTTTGAGGTATAGTTTGGTATAGGAATGAGAAAGATCTGGCAACATACGTCAACCTATTATTAAATAAGAGAATGGCAACAGAATTCCCAATTAAGATCGAGATGGTGATTGAAAATGGGCTAATTGTCGTATGGGGAAAGACGACTTATTTGTCACGTTTCAACATAGGTTGGCCGACGGTAGTGTAACGATGTAAGTTTGAGCCACGTGAGACTTATTAAGTGACAATTTTCGTTACGTACTGTTATATTAATTCTTATGAAGCTAAAAAAAAAAAAAAGGTTTTATTTTACGGATTATATTTATAACTTTAAAAACAAAAATGATAAAAAACTTTTTTTTTATACAATTATTTTTGTTGGTTGGAGTGAAACAGTATCAAGTCACTAAAGAAAAATTTTTATAAGACGAGGAGGAAAAAATATCTATTTAATAGAGCCTATATTGAAAAAAATTGACAATTCTCTAAAAAAGATGGTTAACAGTTATAAAAAGCTATCATTGAAATAATTAATTTCCAAGCCGTCCAAAAATGATGCGAAGCCACTTGCTTGAAGGATAAATTAAAATATAATTTAAATTAATATTTATTTTATATATATATAATAGTGAGAGAAATTAATAAAACAAAATTAAAGTTTAGATAAAGGAATAATAGGATCGAGTTGCAGATAAATATCTTTTATTATAGAAATAAATAACATATAAATAACCAATATATATAAATATTAATATAAGTATTTGTGTTATGTTGTAAATAAACTATGACTTTATATAATCCAATAGTATATTTCACCAATATATAGTCATTATATTATAGTACTTACCTCCTAATATGAATCAAAATTAATAGATTCCCGAAATGAGTATATGAGTAGTAGAGAGTATATGTAGAGTGATACAGTATTATATATTGTAATATATCTTATATACTGATATATATTACTGTCTATTTTAATGGATAGATATAATGGTTAAAAAATGTATATTACAAAATTTTTAAAGGTTATAAAACAATATCAAAAAGAATTAAATATTTTTTTTATATTATAAGTTATTACCACAATATAATTGCTTAAAGAAAAGAATTAATAAAATACCAATAATAATAAATAATAGATTTTTGGTCATTTTGTTTTTAATTATATCATAAATATTGGATTATATTATATATGATCCAATATTATATAGATCCATATAATAGTAATCCCTCCAATTTAGATATTCCAAATGTGCTAGTTTTAGGGCTCCTCCCGCTCTAAAGGGTCGGTGAGTGTGTGTGACATCCGCCCAGAAAGATTGAAGTCAAGTAGAATAGGGTTTTAAAGAGGGATGCGACTTTACTTTTACGTGAAAAACTAGTTGAACTCTGAGACAGTCCTCTGCCATAAGGTAAACTCTAGTATAACCCTTTTTATAGGGGCTGCGTCGACCCGCCGTGAGTGGACGGATAATTGAGGGACCGTTGATTTTAATACATCGCAGGAGGGGATGGTCGGTATATACCCCCTCGCCTGCCTAACCCAAAGACCTCATAAGATCGGGGAGGATATCCGAGGTACCAAATCTCTCGGGAGTAAAATGGCGACGGAGATATTTTATGTCCTCTCTTCCAACGTAGGTTACTATAACACAACCCCGAGTAACAGAACTCCGTACTACCAATGAACAAATTCGTGTGTAGCTTCCGTTTAATAAATTCCAGATTGTTTATATCCAATAAAAAAAAACAACTAAAATTTTGAGAGTAAAAAAAAATAGAGAAAAAGTAAAAAAAAAACGTAAATAAAATTAAAAATATTACAACAAATTAATATATAATAATTGGCTGTACTCTAATAAAATACTACATAAACCATATATGGAAACAATAATATAGAATTTTTAACACGAATAGAGTATAAATAGGTAAAATAAAACTATTTTCATAAAAAAATAAAGTTAGAAAAGTAAAATATTAAAATAAAAATAAAAAATAAATAAAAATTAGAAAAAATAATAAAATAATAAATAAAAATAAAAATATAAATGTAGTATAGAAAATAATATTTATATAAATAAAAAAAAAAAAAAATAAATAAAAAAATGATATAAAAATTAATTAATAAAAATATTAATATTAATAATATTATAACACAAAGTATTAAAATGCCCCCACTAACTTTGTTAAATAAAATAAATAGCATCTCAATTTTATATGCATAGTGTATTTCATATATACTCTAATTTTTAAGTAGTAAATACTAAAAAATATATATATTTATATATTATTACGAGCGTATCTCCTTCAGAGACACGGATTAAAGTACGCAACTTATAAAAAAGAAATGAGATGTGAAAATTATAAATGTTAGTCTTCAACAATTTAGGAAAATTTAAAGGTGTATCTCTATTAGTGACAATGAATGTCATATAATGCAATGTGAGTATATTAACGATATGTACATTGATTAATAGATATATATATATATAAGCAGAATCCAGGTTATATTATATATAGTGATAAACACTTAGTATAAATTATATGAATATTAAATGTAAATTTATTAAACGAATGGTTACTAACTAGGCACCGCACCGGCTCAGCACCGGTGACATTGTTAACCTTATAAAAAAATTTACTGATATTCCTTATGCTATCAGGTAACTCCTTCCTCATTATTCTACTCATATTCTTCCTTACCTCATATACCTCCTATTACTCTTTATATCTTTCTTGCTATCTTCTTTTACCTTTTTTTAGATTCTTCACTCTTATTCCTTCATTTATAAACAATAGAACCGAAACGAATATTCATACATATGCATTTCTTTCTTATTTATTTTCCCCACAGTTCATGGACCCTACTATCTATCTCGTGATATGTATATATATATATAGGGTTACTCTATGGATCTATTACCGAATTCACGTGAAACCAGACTTCACGATCATCCGGACTCCTCAACCCTAAGTACTATTACCAATGTTTCAGTTATTCTACTCAGGTTATTTAAAACCTTCAAGTAGTATATAACCTACTAAAAATATAAACCCCCTATATGAAGGGGTGCTATCCGTATACTACCCTCCCTCCACTTTTTAGTGAGTAGGTATAAAACCCCTGAGTTATTACTAAGGCTTATCAAAAAACCTAACTCAGTAATAGTCGGTATCTCATTCCAGTAACCCCTATTAAATTTCATATGGATTGTCTACACGATACCTAAAAAAACCTATATACTAAAAACTATCCATATCCAAGATATCACGTAGTCGCCAAAAACTAGACTCATTCTCTCAAGATATCGATATAAGATAATTCAATATACGAATGATAGATAATCTGATAGTGCAAATTTTCAATAGATAAGTCCATATACGATGAGATCTCTGTGTTGACGAGACATAACTGTATACTCGGAGAATATTATATCGAATATATATATCGCAAAAACGCAACGGTCTAGACACCGAGAAATATAATGTTTTTCTCTAACCAAGTCTTTGCCTTACGGACGTTATAGCTAAGGGTTACTGCCAATTGAGTAGAAGAAATAATAACTCCTAACAAAATTACTCGTATAGTGTAATAAGTTGGGTATAGATCTGACCTACCTGACGATTAATGGATAATCACATATATTATAAAAAAATTACTCTCACCTTAGTAAATTCTGAATAGTTGCCAAAAGTGCTTAAAATAAAAAGGGATATATACATAAGTTTATATGACGTAAGTAGGTTTATGCCAAGATATTTTATGTGATATACTCATTATACCACGATGGCTGAACAAGCAACAAATACCACTCCCCGCGTTTTTAGGAAACAAAGCACCCTTTATTGGCCGTTATTTGATGTTTATAACTTTATTTTATTATATAGTATATCTCATATATCAGAGGTGATATACTATATTCTCATAACGCGTCTACGTTCCGTTATAGTAGTACTTCCGTTACTTTTTCCGTTTAGTCATACCTAATAACTAGATTTATTAAAAAGTAAGTAGCTATCATAAAATTAATAGTAAATAAAAAAAATATAGTAAGTGAATACTATAAAATTAAGTAAAAATAAGTACCAAATTCAGCATACTAATATAGGCAAAATTATATTATATTATATATGATATTAGGTATTATTAGTATATATATAGTAACTGTGATATATTATAACGGATTAGGTTGCCAAAATATTTTATTAACGGAAAAAGTCATTCTAGTGAGTATACACGTCATAAGTTTCATACCCCCTCACCCTATTATAAATTTTAATATTTATATCATGTTTTCAGTCACGTATATATTATTTATCACTCACCTCTCACTACCTCGTAGAACAAGGTAGGTGCTGTAGTTATACTGCACATGGAGTTTTGTTTTTGTTATATGTTTAGTATTAGTGATAACTCTGACGTATGAGCTTAAGTTCACGCTGATGAGTGCTTTCCTTCTTTTTTCCTGCCCTACCCTCTGATTTCTGGTGAGGATATATGGTGAAATTCTTCTTTATCCATCTTCTCAATGTGCTTCTTCTCCTGCTTGAATTTTTTATTCATCCCCCACTTCAAAAGTCTGCGTCTGTGCTCATCTGCGTAATTTAATACGCGTTAATTGTTGGATACTTCTGATATAAGGTAAAATCAATTCCATAACAACCACCCTCACTAGATTTAGAGTTAATTCCAGGTACGGAAAACACCAGTTACGAAGCTCGTAATTGTGATCAAACTCTATGTGAAAATTAAAGTATATAAATTATATGTGGCATGTTTCATACGCAGAGAGAGATGAAATAATACTTAAGTTAGTGGTTATAATTATATAGTTAAGTTTGTTATTATAGGTTTAGGTATTAAGTTTAGGTGATTAAAATTAATAGGTTAGGTTAGTATAGTGTTATTTAAGGCATAGGTTTACGTTACCCAAAATTTTATTATGTATTTACCCTAAAATTATTAATAATAACAATACATTTAATTAAATTGATTTTTCGCTCCTGGAGTCAACTCCTTATAAATTGCCTATATATATATATATATATATATATATATATATATATATTAAAAAAATAAATATTAATTTATATAATGTTTTATAAATTATATATATATATTATATAATATGGATATAATTATATGTTTATAATATATATATATACTTATATATAATATACATAATGATATAATATGATTAATATAATTATAATATGAAAAATATAATATATTATATATTTAAATATATAATATATAAGAATGAATATGAATAGTATCATGTCTGCTTCAATAAATTTATTTTTCTATATATACATCAAATACCTTAAGGAGAAAGATTTATTATTATATTATTAAAAATATTTTTATTCAATATATTATTTTATATAATAATTATTATATTATTATATAATTATATATTAATCATATATTATTATCATATTTATTTATAATTTAATTAATTATAATGTATTTATTTATTATTTAAGATTATTCTTTTGGGATATTTACCAGAGATATAAAAAAATTATAGTTTTTGTTATTATATTATTATTTAATGACATATTAATTATATTTAATTATTATTATATTATTTATTATTAATATTATTATTTAACAGTATCAAATTCATAAGATAAGGTTAAGACTGTTTATATACTTATAATTGTATATTAAAATTATATTTGATAAATATTATTATTAATTTTTATTATTGTTATTATAATTAACATATGAATTATTATTATTATTATTATGTTTTAAATCTGAATTTTAATATTATTTATTATAATTTGATCTTATATAATTTCTTATTACTATTATTTATATAATATCTTATATTCTCATTAATACTTAATTATTATTAATTTAATTTGATAATTATATAAATTTTTTTATATTAATTATTATTGAGTGTGAAATTAAATGTATCTATAACAACATATTCCTATGGACTATCATTAAAAATGAGATCCCCCGTTCCCCCCCAAAAAAATAATATATATATATATATATATATATATAATATATATATATAGATATAGAAAATATACAATTTCAGACCATATTAAAAGATAGCTTTAAAGAGAAGCTTTAATTTAAAGAGAATGATTCCTTCACAAGCAGTTTAAGTTTTATATATTAAATATAGTATTAAAAAATCTATATTATTTATCAATTTATATATTATATTATAATAAAAATATATTATATTATAGATATATATATATTTATTTAATAGATAATTAAATAAAATAAATTTATATCGATTAATCTTAGATCGATAGATACGATGAGTCTCTATGAATATTGAGTGCGAGTATGTTATCATATGTCCGATAATTCTGTACAAAATCATTGGTTGTTGGTATTTTATATTATTAAGTAGATACATTCATCTATGATATATGTCATCACATGAATGATGATTTTGTACTAAATGTCTATTGACGATACTATTGATAATTGGGAAACGTATCAAATGTAAAGGATGTTAGTGATTTTGTTATTTATATTTTCAATAAAATAAATGTTATGTTTAATAATTAGTAAGTAATTAATAATTAATGTGGAATTAAAATATGTATTAATAATCTTTTATGAATATAAGAAAAATGTTATTAGGATAATAAAGGTAAGTAAAATTTATATAATATAATTGGATAATTTATTTAGTATTAAAAAATTATATATAAATAATTTAAATATATTATTATATATTATATGAGATAAAATAATAATATAAATAAATTAATTACTATATATAATTAAGAAATAGAATATATTATATATAAATATATAATATATATAATAATATTAATATATATATATTATAATATATTAATAATATATATATATAAATATATTATATATATATATATTATTTAATATTATATATATATATTAATATTATATATATAGATTATAATTTAAATTATATATATTATACTATATATAATATATATATATTATTATATATATATAATATATATATATATATATATATATTATAATATATATATATCATAGCTAGCCACCCCTAATCCTATAACTCATATTTAACTCTAATAAACCATATACCGTTATAACTAAAATATAACCTAATACTCCTAATAATATAACTTATCCTAACCTAACCCTAACCTAATATATTTATCATAACCTAAAAAATTTATCATAACTAATGACTTAATCCCTAAAATACCTAATCCTTACCTTACCTAACCTATATAATACCTAACCTGCATAATACCCAAATACCTAACCCTAAATTATATAAGTTGGATTCATTCCAAAAGTAATAAAATTATGGTATTATTACAGTTTAATATATTTGTGCTAGTACCAGAGTTTTATCTTTTTTGATTTATATATATATTAAGATATTAATTATAATAATATGGTACATTTTAATTAGCAGTTGACTCCGATTAAATTTTATGGATTTATAGGAATTTAGGTTTAAGATTTGCGTTATAGGTTAGGTGTAGCGTCTAGGTTAGGTTAGGTTAGGTTAAGGTAATTTTTTTGATGTTAACCCAAAAATTTTATTATAGTAATATTTTTACCCTATAAATATATAAATAAAACGAATCAACATTAATTATTGATTTTTTCTCCTGGAGTCAAACTCCTATTATATAAATGCACTTACATATATATATATATATATATATATATATATAAATATATATATATATATTATATATATAACTCATATATTATATTAATATATATTAATATTATATATATCATATATATATATATTATAATATATATATATTATAAATATATATATAATATATAATAAAATATTAATATATAATTATTATAATATAATATAATATATATATTATTGTATATACTATATATATATATGTATATATAATATATATATATATATATATATTAATATATATATATATAATTATATATATATATATTATATAGATATATATATATATATATTATTAATATATATATTATAATAATATATAATATATTATATTATATATATATTAATTATATTAATATATATATATAGTTATATATATTATATATATATATATATATAAAATGAATAGTGATAGTATTTGTCTGCATATAGTGAGAGAGTGATTTACAATAAAAATTTAATTTAAAATTAACTGTAATAAGCAAATATTAAACATTTTATTACAGGTTTCATTAATTTAATACAATTTAAGATATAATTTAATTATTATATTTATATTTAAATAATTATTATTATATTTATTATATTTAATATTATAATTAATTATTATATTTAATTATATTTATAATTATTTATATATTATATTATTAATTATTATTAATTATATATATATTTAATTTAATTATTATTATTATTATTTATTTAATTATTATTATTATTATTATTAATTATTATTATAATATTATATTATTATTAATATTAATTATTATTTAAACATTATCATTAATAAAATTACTAAATTATTAATATTATTAATTATTATTATTATTTTTATTATTATTTATTATAATATTATATATTTATTTATTTATAATATTTAATTAATGATTATTAATTAATATTATTATTAAAAATTATATTATTTAATTATATATTATTATATATTATAATATATTATTATTATTATTATGCAATTTCGTTATTTTTGTGGCATTTAAGATATCATTTAGCGTGTATTAGTTGAATGATCATCATTTATCTTATTTGTTATTAATAATTATATCAAATGTGAGATTGGATTGTTTATTTACCAAATAACATAATTCAATGGTTTTAATTTATTTATCTATAAAATATTGAATATTTTTTTAAATAACTTTATGAAATAAATATAACAAAAACATTCGGAAAAAATAGACAAGGAATTTTGAAATTTTGAATTGTTGTCAGTTTATAATTTTGTAAAGCAAAAATAAGTATATCCATAAACTGATAAAATAACAGTCTCATTAAATAAAGTTATAGCCTTTGTTTTATAAATTTATATTGCGATTAGAATCAAATCTAAAAGCTGATTTCTTTACTTCTATTTGGTATATTTAATTAAACTAAATATAACTATTATGATATATACAAAAGAAGCGAGATATTTCTAAAATATTGTGTGCTTTGTTGAATTTAATATAAAATATAATTTCTGTTACTTTCCTCACATATTTTTCCGTATCCTAATCACTCTCTCTCACCAGGTAATATTCTGGGTATGAAAAACCCTCAGAGTAACTAAAAAATATATATAAAAAACGAGAGAAAAAAATACAAGCTTGCTTGGCATTACTCGCATCGCGGAGATTTTTTCGTCTATTCCCTACATTTTACACCGCACATATCCGGAAAGATATATATAGAATGATTCAAAATATAAAAACATATTTATTTTAATATATAAGGGTACTAATAACTAATATATATTTTTTTTATAGATAGATAAATATATAATCACTATAATTATTGTCATAACATATGGTATGCAAATATTTTTCTCAAATTACTTTAGTTAAGAAAAAACTTCTTAAAGAATAATAAATAACTTCTTTACATTTAGTAACATACTGGATAAGTTAGAGAAATATATTTGTTAAATGTTAGCTCATTAATTGTTAATTGTCAATCAAATCTTAGCCCATTGTTTATTACCAATCATTTGTTAGCTCATTAAACTATTTTTTTTATTATTATTATTATTATTGATAATATGGTAGTTGTGAGCTATATATAAATAATGTGAGCCTAATGCGTTATTATCCATAGCTATCATATTATCAATTTGTCGGGTTATTAATATGTTATCATGTAATATTGATACTATAATATAATACTTATAATATTATATTTAGTTGGTTATATAAACTGATTG
>JABUQX010121853.1:0-17500 GCA_015478945.1 Trachelipus rathkii | reverse complement strand
ATATTAATAAATTAAATAATAATAATTAAATAATTATATAATTAATCATATTATATTAAATAATAATAAATTAATTAATAATAATAATTAATATATTAAATTATATAATATTAATAATTATATAATAAAAATATAATTTAAATTATAATTATAATAATAATAATAATTAAATTAATAATAATATTAATTATATAATTAATAATAATTAATTAATTAATAAATATTATAATATAAATTTAGAATAATAAATATACATAAATAAATAATAATATATATAAATTAATATTTTATAAAATAATATTGAATTAATATATATAATATTAATATAAATAAAATATTATATTTATAAATTAAATTATAAAACATAAAAATAGATTAATAGAAGAATAAAATTATAATTAATTATATATATATTATATATATATACCTAAAATAATAATTATATAATGAAATAATAATTATAAATTAATATAATATAAAATTAAATAATAAATAATAAATAATAATTAAATTAATAAATAATAATCAATAATACCAAAAAATATAAAAATAATTTATATCATGAAATATACTTAACGTATATATATTATATATATATATATTATATATATAATAATATAGTATATAAATATTATATTATTTTATAATACCATACTGCGTAACATGAACGATGATCAGTATAATATGTTATATATATTACATTTATTCACTGATATACATATTAAAATAAATACTGATTATTATTGTAATACTAATAATAGTAAACTCAAACACCTCTAATACCCTATATATATATATATAGTGAATATTAAATCGAAAATAAAATTTTCTCGAAATATATATATTAATTCTATGTGTATTGAGTAAAGTAGTAAGCCCTAATCACCCAAATTTCACTTTATTAATATAGTGTACAAAAAGTATATGATTATAACCGGACCAAAAATATGGTTATATATGAGAAATTATATCTGGGTAATTAACAATTATTTATAACCCAGAATTCAACTTTCACGAATTTATATTGGGTAATTTGATGTGTTTATATATTATTTGTGTGGAGATACGCTCCGCTCACATAGAGTCGGGCATATAAGCATCGATACCACAGAGTTGAACCTATGCATCACCGATAATCGAGCACACTTATTTTTAGCGCAGAGATAAATAACACGCTTACCAAAATGAATCGCTCTATAAGAGAAAGTATGAAGTCTGCCAAAGTTAAGTTCCGGGGGGATCTAATATAGCAAGCACGAGCTCCTGTCTCGACTGAAATCATTATATATTATGTAGTATAATATTGATCTCTATTATTATGTTTATTATATATATATTTATTATTATTAATACAAAAGTCATTTCAAGGAGTTTATTTATTTTCAATTTATGCGGTATATTATACGTAGTTTATATAGAGTAATAAACTAATTTATTTTCATGTTTTTTAAATACACCTCACCATATATATATGTGGTATACTACAGGTATAAGTAATATTGCTTTATTTTAAGTATTTGAAGTATATTAGCAAATCTCTATACTTAACTATTTTATATAGTTTTTAACTTGATATATTTAATATTGAACAATGTTTCTTACCTGTATTACAGTTTATGAAATAAAATATATTTATCTAGAAAATCGTTCCATTTTTTAAGAAATTACAAAAAGGGCCGAAAGAATGTCAGAATGGTATAAATAATTCGGCAATAATGTTGACGAGAGAAGATAAAGGGGGGAGAATAGTTTGTTAGCTATGATACAGCGCTCTGTGCAAAAGGAAAACTCAAGTGATGTAAGAATTAAAGAGAAATACATGATGTATCGGCAAAAGGGAGAAAACGATGATAAGAACGAAGAAAGATGTGGAAAAATGTTACAATGTAATACGGTAACAGGAGAAGGTATTCAACAATATTGTTCGATGGAGAAAATTCAAGAATGTCCACGGGCTAAAGATAAGAATAATGGGAGAGTAGATTTCATAAAATCACTAAAGAAAATGGTGGTTAGAGAGTGTCATAAAGTTTTGACAAAAAGAAGAAAAATGAGTGATGAGAGTAGTTGTAGGAATAGAGGAGAAAACCAGGAGAAATGGAAAAAGGTGAAACGTGGATGTAGTCATGAAGAAATGAATAACGATGCTAAAAGTAATAATAAAGAGATAAGTGAGAAAAGATGGGCGAAGACAAAACGGAAACGAAGGAAGAATTGTGAAGGAGAGAAAATGGGAGTAAAGGGGTTAGGAACACATCCAGGACGAGGCGTTATGGGGGAGGAAAGAAAGTTTGGCGGTAGAAACACCAACCATAAAGAAATTCTATATTCACTATTAAAACATTTTATTCGAAGAATATTAAAAAAAAAAAATCTGAAGATTAGTAAAAATAAGCAAATAAAAAAATATTTCTTTATTATTTCTATATTAGTACGTTATTATATATTATATTATATATATTTATATATATACTATACAGATCATATATATATATATATAAATATATTTATATTTATTATATATATTATATATTACTAATTATATATATTTATATAATATAATTTCTACGTATCATATATATATATATTATAATATATATATATAATATATATTTCAACTTAACAAGAATTTTGTTAATTTGTAGTAAATATGGCAATTTTGATTAATATATAAATTATATTTTTGTTTATAGCTATATAATAAATAAATACTTTGTGAATAATATATATTTATTATTGTACTATATATCAAAAATTTATTTTATGAGATTACTTCCACCTTCACTGCACTCGAACACAAATAAAAGTAAAAACCACTAAATATAACAAACAAAGAGGGTAAAAACGAAAAAAAGAGAAAAATTAGCACTTTAATCTTGAGGATATTAAAAGGGAGGGGGCGGGGGAAAGGCGTGAAGCTTTCAAGACTTCTAGATTGCTTAAAAAGGTGTCCATTTAAAAAAATTAATAAATGTAAATTGTATGATGAATAAAATGAAATCGAAAAGTAACCTACGAAGCCAAAAAAAAAAAAAAAAAAAAAAAAAAAAAAAAAAAAAAAAAAAAAAAATACACAATAAAATAGTAAATTAATAATATTACACTGTTACAAAATAACATGAATAAAGGGAAATTATTAGTAAATATAAATTTTAAAATAAAATATAATTGACAAAGGATTATAAATAAATATACAAATAAACACATTTGTGAATAAATATAAACATCTCGGTATAAAGAAAAGAAAAAAAATTATAAAAATAAATAGAGAAAATGCTCGAATATAGAATTAAATAAAAACTATTGTGGATAAAAATTCAAAAGAAAACAGTAAATTTTTAAATAAAATTATAAATGTTAAACAAACAAAAAATAAATTAATAATAATAATAATAATAATAATAATAATAATAATAATAAATTAATTTATAATCTTAATAATAATAATAGATAAATTAATAATAATAATAATAATAATAATAATAATAAATAATGATAATTTAAATAATAAATTTAAATTTAATTTAATTAATAATAATAATAATTAATAATAATAATAATTATACATAATAAATAATAATACACAATTAATAATTAAATAATAATTAATAATAATAATAAATAATAATAATTAATAATAATAATAATATAATTAATAATAATAATAATAATGAATAATAAAAACTAATAATAAAAATAATAATAAACATCAGAATTAAGTGAAAATAATAATAATACATAATAATAATAAGAATAATAATAATAAATTATGACCATTTTTAATAATAATAATAATAATAATAATTAAGTAATAATAATAATAATAATTCAATAAATGAATAATAATTAATAATAACTAATAATAATAATCGTAAATAATCGAAAATTCATAAAATGACCTCAATGAATAATAATAATAATAATAATAATAATAATAAAAATAATAACTACATGATTAAAGGTCTTATTTGAAAAAGTGTTTTAAGAAATTATTTGCCTGCAATTATTTGTTACAAGGTCTATTGTGCAAAAACCTTCTGAGATATTGAAATTATTATGATTTTTAATGAGAAAGGATTCTATTAATCGATTTTCGGTACGGAGGGATGATGCAAAGAGAAATCTAGAGCTGTTCCAGTTTATCAGATGATTACTATTGATTGTATGTCGATAAATGGCATTTTGAATGCTGTGACGATCGATGTCATTTTTGTGTTGTAATTCCAATCTTTAAAACAAATACTTGAGATCTTTTTCACTTGTAGAGTGGGGGTTTGAGAGCTTGGGGTCTCTCCGATTTTGGATGGGGGTCATTGTGTATATTTTTAAATAAATAAAATGAAAATTGAAAGAGTTTCTCACTGAATTAAACGAAATAGTTGGCTATGCAAAGTAGAAGGGTATTTGAAAATTAGCTTGCGGTTAGTAAGAGCTTGTAATGTAGTTGCAAAGGAATGTAAATTGTGAGCATAAGGAAGCACGATACAATCTGAGAAATTAGTTAGTTCAACGGGTTGTGTTGGATTATGGAATTTATTATAAGGCCAAACATTTACAGGAATTGATTAGAAAGGAGGATATGCGAGAGAAGTAAAAGTAAAACGGGTAAAAAGATGATTAATTTCTTTAACTTGCAAAGATTGGGGGTCAGTATATCCACGAAAATTCCTGCAACAGCAAACCACAAAAGTTGACTTACATCAATATTAGCGAGACTTTTTTATTGGAGGGGATGGTTGGGAGAAAGTTATATTCGTAATTGAGATTTACTCGCACACTTTTCGCGTGATTTAGTGCGCTGTATAATGTCGATAAAATGGAGAAAGAAATAAAAGCGATTAGAATTATGGATGTGTATATCTAAATCAGCCAAGAAAATGATCTTTGTTTATTTTGGGAAATTCGTAAGCTAAATTTAATGGAGGTGAATGAGCAAGGTTATTGAGTTGTTTGCCATAGATAATACCTAATCAATGGGAAAAATTTCTCCGAGTGAATTTTATAATTTTTCTGCCCAATGACGTGCTCTCATCGGACATAACGAAACCACACTTATGGATGAGAGGAAATAAGGCTATTGGATAGGAGTAGGAGTCTGACTTCAAACAATAAACATCAATACCTACTATTACAGGACAAAATGGGCTCAACCAACTACCCCCCACACCTATCTCCAAAATTCGCCCCTCTGATAAATAGTTATTTATTAAAATAGAGAAAGATGAATGCGTCCTCGAAGTTTCGATGCACAATAATTAAAACACTAAAATGATGTATCACCGTCTGGAAATAACTGAGACAGGTAAAGGAGCTGGAACTTAACTTTCCTACAAAAAACTGAAAATTACATTGAGTCAAATAGACCGATCATTGCCAGATGAAACCGCAGATCCATCAAAATGACCATCAAGAAAACATTATCACTCAGTATGATGATAATCACTCTTTCAATGTGAGTGGCAAGACTTTTTCCTACCTTGGAGAGGAAATGAGTTATTGTTATTAAATAGTCCGGGCGAGTTGAGTGGAAATGTTACCCAAGCAGTGGCGATAGAAAATGAGCCAGTCCTTTATGACTAATATATCTTCTGCTTTAAAAAGAAATCATTACTGACTGGTGACAGAATAATATTGGTGTTGTTTGTGTCTCTTCACCGCGAAGCAACTCGATTTTTCTTTCCCTCGGCTATATAAATGTCAATTTGTGAATTGTAATTTTTGTAATTGGAAACCAGTATGGAGCTTCATCGAAAACGTCTTCTTAACAGTTCGATTCGGTAATTATCAAAATACTGTCAACAGCAGATAGTTTTTCCACCTTTTTAATTTCATATTTGACAATAATAGGGGGTGAATTTTTTTATCTTTTTTTAAATATATATACTTCTATTTTATTTTGTATTATTTTTTCATTCCCTAGAAATAAGTATAATATATAATATATATATAGTAAGAGGTATATATACTAATACATATATATATATAACGATATTCAATTATATATTATATTCCCTAGTATATATATATATAAATATATTTTTTATATAGAATATCTATCCCTTCTATTTTCTTAATTATTCATATAAATAGTTAATTTTCAGCCTTTATACTCGTCGTGTGGTCAACTTGGCTATCACACATTAACTAAGAAAGTTGAACCCCAAAACCTGGTTATGTCCGCGACTAGAATAATAAAGAGAAGGACATAATAATTCCAGGAACCCGAAAGTATATTATAACAGTGCGTAAACATTAGATAAGTAATAAAGTTAACTATTTACACCTTATTAACTCCGTGGTTAAACTACACTAAAAAACACTTAATTTTCGTTACTCATGTAATATTGGTATGCATTTATTATTAAAGTACAAAGTTTCACTATATATTATTATGATATATACAGTACTCATATCTTATTTAAACTTATTAAATAACTATATACTCACTACCTAGCTATTGCTAATTTCAACTGACTATTATCATTCCATCAACTCTATACTACTCTTTAAGGTAACTAATTACTACTTCCTACGTATTTATTTAATGATCAATATACCTAATATACTATTGATATTATGTAATTTTTTAATGGTATATAGTATATATAATATAAAAATAGAATTTGTGGTATAGTAAAACTGCTGCATATCAGATAAAGCAAAATCTATATAGTCTTCATAAAAGTTGACTTTACTCTTTACTCAGAAGATTAGTGAGGTATATATATACTCTGTACCTATACGTAGGTATTATATATATAGATAATAGGTATAATAATGTACTATATATCTAATATAGTTTTTCTTATATATTAGTATCATTTACCTCTATATTATATATGTACATAGTTGTAGAATATTCACAGTCTCAATATGTAAATATATAAGTATATTATACTATAAAATTATAATAAATGTAAGACTGTCTAACAGTAAAGATTAAATTTTTATGATATCATTTGAGTGAGTCTGAGAAAAAGAAAAATGATTTAAAATATGGAATTAAAATATATCTAAAATATATATTATGTGAATCTCTTTTAAAGTAGTATATATATATATACTACGTATATATATATATAAGAATAAATATTATACCAACAAATAAGAATAAAATATTAATAATAGAGCTCATCACATATATATCTTAGGCAAAATATAAGTGAGATTTGGAGTACCATGTAGCCTACTACTAAATATATATATATTATATAGAATTACTGAAATTATATTATTGTAATTAGTATTATAGTAGTAGATATTATAAATATAGATATTATATTTGGATTATATTTTCCATAATATACTATCTCAATAAATTAATATTTTATATTTTAGTTCTCAAAGAAGGATAATAAATATTATACTATATATTAATTATTATATTTGTCAGCAATTAAAAATACATTCATGCTAATCACCTACTCACATAATATATATATAATAATTATGATAAACAATAATAAATATAGAAAAATATAATAAATATAATAGATTTATTAATACTGGTACTCACTTAAAGTATATAAAGTTACTTTAAAATCACTTATAAGTAATTATATTAAAATTAAATATTAATTAATAATTAAATAATTATAAATAATTATAATATTAATTATTTAATAATTAAATAATAATAATAATAATATAATTAAATATAATATAATATTATATAAATAATAATAAAATAATAATAATAATAATAAAATTTAATAAAATAATATAATATATAATAATAAATAATATAATAATAAATAAATTATAAATATATTATAATTAAATTAAACACCCTCATCTATTTGAATTAGGGCATCTTAGCCCCCGGTATAAGTTATTTAAGGTGGTGACTAATCTAGTAAAAAAATACTAAAAAAAAATACATAAATAATAGTCTTGCTAGCTAATACTTAAATATAAGGCTTCCCTTCATTGTTTGCTTAGTTTACATATTTGTTTACTGTTATTACAAATTCCCTGGCTCCATAATATTCAATACATTAACTTTCTTTATAAACCCCTTTAGCCTTACAAATTTAATATCTTAACCTCTAATTCTTATCTCAATAACTTTCATATTATCCATACCGTGTAATTCTATTTGACACTACCAGTCCACAATCCTCACTCCAAGATATTTCTTATAAATCTCTATACTTCGTAAAAATAACATCAACGGATTGATTCCAAGAAATTAATATCATCCCATATTGCACCCCTCGAACGGAACAATCCTTCGAATTCAGAAACGATATAACTCCAAATCTTCTATGTCAATTTGTCTGTCCCAAACAATTAATTATTAAACCACCTAATTAAACCAACACAATAATATTAAGATGTAAAAGCTCTCAAATTGCACTCTTCATTTTATAATACATGTATCCCCAAGGTACCCAATTTAAATTACAATGAATGCCCTCGCTCCCCATTGCAAATTACTCGACAAGAGTTGAAATAGGATAAACTTCTCTAAAACAAACTGACGCCATTGGTAATCCACTGACATTAGTATGGTGCGCTCCTTAAGAAATCCTAATGCATGATAATGTATCTCATTTAACATACCACTTCCGCGCATTTGCATATATATCCAAAAGGGACCGAATGTACTAACAATTATCACGCATCAGAACCTCCTAGAAGGTCTAATAGAGTGCTCTCCTATTGAAACTACCAACTTCTTGTCCGGCGAATACTCAAAACCAATTTAAATCACCATAACGAAGATTAGGTCACAACGAGCTCTATCACACCTCCTATCACTTTTTCCTGGTATTAATCCCCCACCGTTAACTCTATCACGTACAATCTCCATGACCATTTTGTTCGAGAGAAATATTCTACCGATGTCTCCTGCGCTCAAAGTAGACATCCACGAGCGTCATCGGCTCGTTCCACAAATCTGATTACAAATTCCTTCCCACTTCACTGGCGCATTAAAGTAAAAAATATCAGTTCAGTAACTTATGAACCAAATGCAACTGTAGAGCTACATTAAAAATATCTAATGTTCCAATTGTGATGTACAAAACAGCCAAAGCGACATACCTTAGACACACTTTCACAAAACTTAAATATTAATAACTTAAAAGTAGTAATTCTAGTACCTATATCCATTCAATATACTAAAATAGAAATATCCAATCCATAAGATCTCTTGTGAACAACAATGTCTGAGTCAATCTCTATAAATTGAATGTACTCCTGTCTCACGTTCACATTGTTCCGCATATGGTGTCGTTACTATCAGATCACCGCAAAGCCAGGCAAACTATTTCACTTAAAAGTGCCCAACGACTCGCTTGTGAAACTCCAAATTGTTTTACTGGCCAATAATCGCGTAACTGTTCTTCTCTTATATGTTTTACTTAGCATTTGAAAATTCTTTTTGCACCCCTGCCATTTTATTACAATAACCAAAGGGGAACTTATTCATACTCCGCAAATTCACCAGAAATGAATTTTCATAATAACAATTTTCTGCCCGGAAGTATATATCAGGTATTTCCGCCCTTTATTCCCAGGGTGTCCCACCGACACAAATAGGTTCTATTGGTTATGAGTGCCAAATTATAAAGCAAGGTGTCGCGAGTGATTGCTCGCGCTCAAAATTTCGAATTGGTTATAATTACGTGCCCGCCCTGAATAAAATCCTCCACTAGCTTATAAAACTTATCCGCCCTGTTATAGTGTCTCTTATAAGATATTTGCCCATGCCAATCAAACATATTACTCTCGACATCTCGTGTGTCACCCAGATATATAACAAAGGAATATCTTGTCGAAAAAATGGGTACTGGTCCTTGTGAGAATTTATAATTAGATCACTAAGTGTACCACCTGTGAATTCGGTGTGAGCGGAGGATAATGTGAATACGAGAAGAGGAAGATTCTTTAACATGCTAGTGAGAGATGTGGTATATGAAGAATGTACTGAGTCAGACCGAAAATCTTAGATGAGGTGTCGTAACCTGAGTGAGTTATAATCAGTGGGAATTTGAAGTAAGTAATTAATTTGTTAAGGGACAAAGTTGGCTCGAGAGAAATTCAAAAATAATGTCCTATAATCATGACTTCTGAAAGTAAAAAGCCTAAACACGCTCTTATACCAATTCAAACAATTCCTCTTTCTGTCTCATGCTACCTATCCTTACGTCTAACCTATTACACCTCATATATCATATAAATCATAAATATATAAATATATTTTAGATAAATTAAGTTAAATGTGAACATTAAAATATATGTAAATTTAAAATCATCATTTTTCATACTTAACAACTTTAGTGACAATTGTATTAGTTTGACTAAAGTTAACCTAAAATCTACTAAAAAATATGTGAAATGAAAAATATTTACAAATAATAATGTATTTAAATCACATTTTTTTAAAAAAGTTTATTTATTATTAAAATTATATTATTAATTATTAATTTAAATATATATGTATATTTAATTATGAATTGTAAATCAATATTTCTGAGAGAGATTTTTCGGGATGGTCTGTGAGATTGTGAGAATAATAAAAATAAATATATTTAGAATCCTAATGTTACTCTCTTTTAAAATCGAAGTATGAATGCTCTATTGAACATACACCGATTACACACTCTATAAATTGAACTTTAAAATAATATTAATTATAAATTTAATTTTCTTAAAATATAATATTTAATTCTAATTAGAGAGTTAACTAATACATGTAATTTTGAAAGACATAGTTTAAATATATTAAATTTAACACTTAAAGTTTATAATAATATGAAACATATGTATACTTAATAATTTAATAAGTTAATTACTACCATAAAAAATATAAGGTAAAAAATATTTTATAATATTACAGTTTTATATATATATTATCAAAGTAATTACACAAAGTACAAAATAGCACTAAAATTAGAAGTATTTTATCTTAATCTCCATTGTCAACAACAGAGTGATGAAACCGAAGCTATATCTGATATAATATATGATTTCTCGAGTAAAATATTTAATATAATTATAATAACAATTCCAAAAAGTGTTGTAGATTACGTCTAAATATATAGAGATTTAATTTATAATAGGATTAAAATTATAAATAATACAACTGCGTATATAATATATCAACGTATTGGAATTATATATTCAATATAATTGATAGTGCTGCAGAGATTAAAGTTTTTTTTTTTTTTTTTATTTTATTTAATTTTTTTTTTTTTTTTTAGCTATTTTTTATGAGAAAAAAAAAAATAATAATGTATTTAATTATATCTTTAGCAGTTAGCCTGTGTAAATTTTTTAAAATCTAGCAGTAAGAGGATATACAAATATATTATCTATACACATTTTTTAAAAACGAGTTAATATATTATATACCCCTATAGGAGACTATTTATTTCTCTTAAAATTAATAATCTTGTTATTATTTGTTTATTAAATTTATTCTTTTCAATTTTAAACTTTTGCCAAATATTGCAAATTCTTTGTCAAGGTGTAAAATCTATTATTTCAAAGCTCGATACCTTCCTGTATTTTGCCAAATTTGTTCTTCTGAATTTGCTCCCTTCCTATCCCTATGCTTCTGTTTATGCTCATGCAACCTGTACTGAAGCTGTGACTGTGTAAGCAGCATCTTGCAAAATTTTAGGATGTTAACATTGATTTTCGGTCGATTTTTATTATATATAATGCCTTATATATTTGTACTTTGCATTTTTTTTCAGAGGATATTTAGAGTTATAATGGAAGAAATTGAAAAGGAACTTCGATATGAAGGGAATTGAAGAAGAATGTTGGGTATATGTGATTATAACTCAACTTTGCTTAAATTTTATCCATATAGCTTACCCTATAACAAGTAGGGCGGGTATATATATATATAAGTATGTTAAAGAAAGAACATACAATGGGAAGGTAAAGAAATTAACTGCCTTCTCTGCGATTATTATGCCATGTTGCGCATGAGGACAATATGCCAGGGTGCTTTACAACTGAAAGCTATCCCGTAATCCATAACAAACGTTTTATCCCAAGAAAAAAAGTCCGGAGATACAAAGAAATCTATGCGTTTTTTTAAAGCCTGAGAATTACTGAGCCCTTGGCCAAACAGTATTTCTTTTAAGCCCACATCACCAGGTGTCCAGCCTGTCCATAATACCACCCTTTTACTAAATTAATAATAATTACTGAATTTAGATGTTAAAAGTTGTCGATTAAATTATATAATAGCGTCGAGATGTTAGATAAGTATATGTAAGAAGAAGTATAGAAGAGCCAAGCCCAGAGCCACTCAAGTGATCGCAGGAGAGACCAGGTAAAGCCAAGGAGCTCCTAAAGCTGCGCCCAGCATCCTCCATAGGACAATATGAAACTATACCACCTAGCTTAGAAGCTCCTGTTTTTCGAGTGTGGGTGGAGAAAAAACCCAAATGTTCGATAACTCACGCCGAAAGGCCAAGCGGCGTTCTACTTGCAGTGTTTAGAGTCGGAAATATATTCACGGCAATCTGCCCGTACTTATATGTTCATATCCTCCTATATAGACATTGCGTCTATGCGTAAGTGTGCGAAACCGAATTTAATTGCAGAGATACATTTATAAACAAATACTTATTATTATATTAGTAAAAAGATAACGACGCGGAGGATAGAGCGATCACGAAGACCTGTGTACAACTCCTCCGGGTGATGTCGCCTTACAGACAACACGAGATGTGCTTTTTATAACACACATAGCGTCATTGAATATCATAACTTATTTCTATATTTTTTGGAGGTTGCTAGATAAAAGTATGTCTCAGCGTCAATCTAGAACCTCACAAGCACGGAGCATAAATTGTGTCATACTAATGGCTCGAGACATGACGCCTGCTCGATCAGACATCCTCATGAGATGCGCTGAAGATATATATACTTATACACTGATGTAGCCGACTTCCTCGAATCGTTTATGGTGTTTGCTTTACTTAACATAGTACATTTATTACATAATTGCAGATGATGAAGCATGGAGCTCTCTACGTTCAAGTTAAATTTCCAAGTTAATAATAACATTAATATATAATATTATATTTACCAGTACCTCCCAGATACTTAATAATGCATGTATTATATATCAATAATCAATATGCACAATTTATAATTAAAATCTTATATGTTCTTATTTTAAGTAGCTTCACCAGTTTTGTTTCCTAATAAAAAAGTTTCCGATTAGTGTGAAGTGAACTCTTCCGTTAAAGAAAAACTTTTAAAGAAAGACGAATCTCCCTATCAGTCGGTTTTCTCAGTGGAGTGGCGGCGCTCATTATTTAAAGAAAAAAACAAAAAAAGAAAAACAGGTTTATCATAGTGTAAATAAAAATAATTTAATGAAAAAACTTACGCCAGTCTTATTGGAAAACTAGTTAAAGATGTAAGTGATATTTGCACAACATGGATCATTTCGTAAAAATTTATATATTATATATATATATTATAATATATATATATATATATATATATATATATAATATATATATATATATATATATATATATATATATAATATATATATAGTATATATATATATATAATATAATTTATATATATTATATATATAATATATATATATATATGTGTGTTGTGTGTGTGTGTGTGTGTGTGTTGTGTGTGTGGTTGTTTTTGTGTGTGTATGTGTGTGTGTGTGTGTGTGTGTGTGTGTGTGGTGTGTGTGTGGTGTGTGTGTTGTGTGGGTTGTGTGGTGTGTGGTGTGTGTGTGTGTAATAAATAGATATTTTAAATCTTAAAAAAAAATCCGATATTTTTAGTTCATCTTCCTCACGCTCTTTCCATCCTCGATGACAACATGCGAACATGTTGTTTAAAAATAAAGTTAGATGCAGAAGAGAAACAACGCCAGCATGAGGCTGCAGTGATTTTTTTTACGTCGAAAAACAAATAAGGAAAGTGAACATCGTAACTGCTTAAAGTCGACTTGTTTTCTAAATGTATTTATATATTATATTATATAATATATATAAATAATTAATATATAATATTAATTAATATATATAATATATAATATAATAATATTATTAATATATATTAATATAATATTTATAATAATATTAATATATTTATATATAATATATTAATATATACATTATATAATATATTATATAATATATATAAATAATTAATATAATAATAATTATATATATATATAATATAAATATATTATATATATTATATATATATATAATATATTAATAATATATTTATATTATATATAATAATATTAATATAATTAATCATATATATAATATTAATAATATATAAATTATATTTATAAAAAATTAAGCAATAATTACAGATTAATTACTCACTTAAAAAGAAAATTAGCTTATAACATAAGAAGACAAATAAGGATCTTAATATTGCAAATAAAAATAAAAAATTATACTCATAAACAGAAATAGTGAACATTAAAAATAATAAATGGTAACATTAATAACGAATTTTACAAATTTACAATTTATTTTTAACTTAAAATAGAAAAATAATGAATGAAGCTACTCTATTTATTAAAATTAAAATATATAATTAACTTTAAAAAGGAAATGAAAATATAATGTGGGATATTATAAATTCATTAATTTATTTTCCTAAAATAAATCCGTTATAATAATATTATGGTGAGACATTTTAATTTTTCCAAGTATTGAATTGAATTCGCAATATTTTATTTGATAAATTACTGATTTAGTATTAAATATTAATCTTCTGAAATGTTGTAAAATAATTTCATATGGTGACTAAATATTATTAATAATAATCCTTTACTGATTGCTTAATTTTGCTTTAGTAAATAAATTAATATTAATTATAATATAAGTAAATATAAATTAACGGACATTCATGTATTCGTGGTCCGTTATATTCTGGCGTTATGATTTATTTATACTTGAAAAGTTTATTAATAAATAACTCCTAATTAATTGAGTAAAATAATTAATCATATTATGGTGTGAAGATCATTAAATTTTTTAGTTCTTTAATCTATTTTTTTTTAAAGAATTTATAATATAGACATTTAATTTAGTTTACAAGTATGAATATAATATATAAATATTTATATATATAATATATATATATATATTTATAAAATATTATAATATTATATAATAATATATATATATAATATATATAATTATAATATTTAATATTAATATATTATAATAATTATATAATATATAATAATATATAATATATATAATAAAATAATATAAATATAATAAATATAAATAATATATAAAAATAATATTATATAAATATATATATTATAATATTATATAATAATTAATATAATATTATAATATTACATATATATATATAATAATAAAATATAGATATTAATAAATAATATAATATATATATATATATTAATATATAATATAAATATAATTATAATATTATATAATTATACTATATTAATATAATAATATAAGTATATTTAATATATATATATATATATATATATCGCAGAAAACTATTATATATATATTCATAATTAATTTATCACCTTATAATTTTAATATAAAAAAGATTGTTGTTTAATAAATTAATTGTTAATTTCGTAAAGCTAATAAATAGATGTTTAATACAGTAAGTGTAATCTTTAATTAATATTTTATTAATTATTTTGTACTTTATAATTATTTTAAATTGAATACGTATTTACATATATTTTCTTGTAAAAATTATATAGATACCTTGAATTGGTAAGAAATAAATAGTTTAATTATAGATACAGATCTTATTAACCTCAAAAAGAAAAACCTAAACGCGTATTTAACCAACCTTACCATAACCGGGAGTTAGAAGCCGTGTACCTCAACCTAACTTAAGAATAATGCGCTAACTAAATAATACAAACTGCTGATAAGTTTAAATAATTTAATCAAATAAGTGCCAATTTTTTTTAATAGCAAAATTAACGTTCTTTAGCATATGATTAACAACAACAAAATTTAATGTGTCATAACCATTTTTTAGTCTTAAAATTATGAGGGCAGGGTTAAGTATCTTTTAGTTAAAATATTTGAAAGCAATTCTATACTTGTTTTCAATTTTCATCTCTAAATTTAATGCTGCTAATTTTAAAAAATAAATTATAATTAGGAATTTAAAATGTTTAAATGAAAAGTGAATGAGACTTGTTTAAAAAAGGAAGATTATTTTAAGAATGTAATTAGTTTAGTTAAAGCCGAGAGGAAAATATTATTCATAAAAGGACTGTTTTATATACATTATCTTCTCCCGTCTATTCCGTCTACATCTATTCTCTTTTTCTAGCTAATTATAGCATCAATCTTTGTCCACCTCTTCATCTCGCTACTCTCCATCTCTTCTCTCCTCTGCTCCTTCCAATCCTCTTCTCTCTTCTCTCTCCACTCATCTTCTCCTTCATCCAGGGACACCCTTGAAGAGATAAGACTTTTGATAGCGATAAGCCTATTTACTTAGTTTTGGGATATTTTATTAATGGGTTAAAGTTTTTAATTAACTTTTTATTTGCCTTTATATGCCTACATTACTTGTGTGATAATTAATAACAATTCAAATTGATTAAATAATGATAATTAAATAAATAGGGTGACATAAAGGTTAACCTAACTGATCCTTTGGTTTATTTTCATTGAAACCTATTTTACAAAATATTTTGGAAATTTTAATCCTATATTTAAATTAAACTAACGGAATCATGCTTCTCTTGTTTTCTCAATTAGACCGACAGGCTCATTAATATTTTGAATAATATTAATATAATTATATATATATAATATATATTTAATAATATAATATATATATTAATATATAAATATATTATATATATAATATATATATATATATATATATTATTAAATAGTATAACGGTACATTTCTAAAGTGAATCACGAATAACAAGTCATGATTGAGATATAGAATAATAGATTTCAAAACTCTGAGCAATAAACGATATACCATAGTGATGCTCAAATTATAGCATCATTTTCTAAATATAATATACTTAGATACAAACAAATTTCTTGAATCATACGTGTATATTAATCAGTGAGAACTAGTTAATAATATCTAAATATTGTGGTATATATATAGTAATATATATATATATATATTATAATATATGCCTATTAGCGATGAAAATGCTTAGCTATAAAGGCGGTAAATAAACTATCACTTAAGTCACAATAAAAAGCAATAAAGATCACAGACATAACACCATAATTACCATCTTAATTAGCATTAATTCATTGCCGAATCCCATGAACGTTTTTGAGCTTCTTAAAGCACCAAATTCATAGCCCCCAGCCGGATTAGTTCGAGGTGTCCATAAAGACATATCATATGATTCCCCGAGTAAGTATATATACAATAAAAGAGAATAAAGCTTAGAAATTCAGGATAAGTATTACCAATCTGGTTTGTGGCGTATAAATTGTATGTATTCACAACATATCCTTCTACTCCTTCTCTT
>JABUQX010121852.1:10000-32387 GCA_015478945.1 Trachelipus rathkii | reverse complement strand
TTTGTCTATGTGAACAGAAAGTGTATTTTTAATGTTCATTTTTTTTCAGCTTGATATGTATATTTTCAAAACAAATTTATATTTATATGATGTAATAATCCAAACCACAAACCATGATAGTTAATGCAAAATCAATGAACTTTGCTTTTACACACTGTAAAATTTAGTTACAAAGCTCTTTGCATCAATAGCATGCAAAGTCACTTGCACAATTCTCATTTATACTGAAAAGTAAAAGAAACTAACCTGCTGGTCAATATATATATATATATATATATATATAGTATATATATAGTATATATAGTATATATAAAACTTTATATATATAGTTACATATATATATATATATATATATATATATATATATATATGTGTGTGTGTGTGTGTGTGTGTGTGTGTGTGTGTGTGTGTGTGTGTGTGTGTGTGTGTGTGTGTGTGTGTGTGTGTGTGTGTGTGTGTAAGAAATGAAGTTTGCTTTGGTGCCTTACATTGATATTCCTTTGTAAGGCTACGTTGAAAGTAAACGGAATTAAGGAGACAGATTTTAAAAAACAAATCTTAAATTTATTGTAACAACAAAAATGAAGTTCATAGAAGAAAAATAACATTAAAGAGCATCTGGTATCATTTATTATTTTGACAAACGTTTTCGAGAAGAACACAAGGAAAGAGAAAAGGAGAAAAAGGGAGAGAAGAAGCTATTTCCCCTTTTTAAGCCCCATCCCCCATTCCAACCCCAAACCAGATTTTATATTTGTTCTAACTGCAACATCGATTTACACGCGCCACGACACGAGGTAACTTCGTGCTCGATCGATAAAACGGATGATGCATATTAATGGTCAATAAGGGAAGTTTTGAGGAAAATATGGTTTTAAAGTTTTTTATTAAAATAAATAAGGTAAAAGTTGACTCTCCATCAGACACGAATTTAATTATTAATAACTTTTAACCAAAAGGTTAGCTTGTTTTATCTGTGCTCCTCAATTCACCTGTATGAACAAATATACATGAGAACCAATTATCTTCCTATCATGGTTGCTTAGTGACACCCCTTACCTTATAATTATTTACCTTTTACACATCCTACCAGCAATTACTAATGATATTACAATATTTTCTAGTTTTCTAAAATAAACTATACTATACTTCATATATATATATATATATATATATATATATATATATATATATTATATATATATATATGTTATATATATATATATATATATATATATATATATATATATATATATATATATATATACATATATATATATATATATATATATATATATATATATATATATATATATATATATATATATATATATATATATATATATATATATATATATATATATATATATATATATATATATATATATATATATATATATATATATATAGGTATATATATAATTTTAATCTCAATCCTCCTCCTCTTATACATAGCATACTCCACTTGTAAAAATCTGGAACACTTAGTTCCTAATTTTCCCCACTTCCCTGGGTGACTTGCACATTTTCAAACATCGTGTGTAAAGGATCATGTCAGCATTGATCTTTATTAGAACATGAAGAACTGCATTAAAATGATTTCCTCAGTATGCGAAGGGAGGGTTTAAAAATTTATTCAAACAAATAAGTAAAAGCAAAACTCATTAAGATTGAAAATGTAAAACTAAGTACAAAAACCCTTGAGAAGCTCCTTCGTAATAAAACAATTAAGGGAATAAATTATAGGTATACCATTAATTTTTTAAATATACAGGTGCATATATTATTATATATATATATATAAAGATATATATATATATATATATATATATATATATATATATATATATAAATATATATATATGTTATTATATATATATATTATAATATATGAGAAAATATTATATATATGTTATATATATATATATATATATATATATATATATATATATATATATATATATATATATATATATATATATATATATATTATAAATATATATACATATATATATATATATATATATATATATATATATATATATATATATATATATATATGTATATATATATATATATATATATATATATATATATATATATATATATATATAACATTTTTGAAAACATCTTTAAAGTTTCCTTTAAAATCTTCTCATCGAAACAAGGAAAAGTTTTGATGAACCTCAAAATAACTCATTTTGCAAAAATGAAACTCATCCAGTTCAATGGAAGACAATATATATAATGAATGAAATTCTTTTAAAATGAAAATTATTCTTTCAAAGTATCATTAAAGTTAAACAATACATAACATAAAATTAAGATTCATTAAGGTTTGCCATTATCCATTATAATAACCATCATTTAGTCTCCTCTCTTCTACAATATTCTCCACAATACTTTTTACAATAGTTTCTAAAATGATCAATAGTCTTTACCTTTCTACAATACTCTTCCAAAAACTAAACAATAACATAAAACAAGAAAATATACCTTTGGCTTACCAATTGACACATACCTCTAAAAATCATTCTATTCGACAAACACAATGAAACTTAAACTATATTTTTCAATAAAAATTTGACCTCACTGTCCTTATTCTAAGAGGAAACTATCTAGGAAGTATTTTCCTCTATAGGCTCCGCATGGGAGATCGAAACTGCGTCTTCATACAATTAAGTCATTTCCTTACTCTACTTTCCCTGCTCTTCCCGTGAAAGTGACATATGAAGCTGACACATGGAAAACTTATACCATAACCAGTTTTTATTAAAGGAAATATAAGCTATAAAAAAATGTATTAATAATTCTTTCTGAAATTTAATAATGATAAACTTAATTATATCATTTTCTTTAGATCTGCAGACAACGTTTCCGTTAACGTCAAAAACAGAATTAATATCTCTTTCATTTTAGATCTAGCAGACAACGTTTTTTCCGTTAACCAATGTCAAAACAGAGAAAAGAATACTTTTTACCATTCATTTTTGATGTTCACATGGTTTACATATTTTATAAACAACTATCTATCTATTTCTGCTGATGATTATTAAAGTAAACTAATATAAATATGCTATTACACAAATTTTATTACACAAAAGTTATACATCAAAAACAAATTATTTCTCTAAAATAATTGTTTTATGAAGCAATTTCATTAAACCATTTATTGATCTATAATTTTGATATTATAATATAATATATATATATATAATATTATATATTATATAAATAATCAATATATACTATAATATATATATAATATCATATAATATAATATATATATATATATCAGATTTAATGAAGAATTACCAGTTTCAGTAAAAAGACTGAAAATGTGGAAACTAAATCTACAGTAAACCACCAAAACAACAGAATTAAAAAACACATAGCCAACAGAACAACAGAACGCAATCTATATATACATAACAAAATCTCTCTCTCTCTCTCGTCTCTCTTTCTCTCTCTCAACTCTAATGCTCTCAAATCTCTCTCTCTCTCTCATCTCAAAAACACAGATGACTTCATCATACTCTTCTGCTCATCAATCTCACAATCTCTCTCTCTCTCTCGCTCTCTCATATGCTATCAATTAGCAAAGAAGATGGTACCTCAAATATATAACGTCCTGGGATAGAACATATCTAAAAATCGCGATGAGAAAGCCAGAAGCAAGAGCATGCTATCAAGCCTAGAGAATAATCTAAACGCAGCTATAATCCACAATTGGTTAGAATAAACAATGTAAACAAATCAATATCAGCCTACCAAAGAAACCAAACTCGATGTGTAGCTACAAAATGAGAAGACCACCCCCCCACCAATCTAATGTTGAGATGATTACGGTGGTTACAAATTGCATATATAACTATATAAATATATATAATAATTTATAATATATACTATATATTAATATATAAATATAATATATATAATAATATATATAATAAATATATATTAATAATAAATATATATATATATAATATATATAAATATACTAATAAAAATCATATACTTGAAAGAATAGAAATAGTTATTAATAGTAAATAAATGTATATATATAATAATATATATATAATTTATACGATATATATATATATAATAATATAAAATATATATATAGGAAACAATATAATATAAATATATATATTATATCCTTACTATGAAAAGGAATAGAAATAGTTTATATATATATAATATAATAGTATATATAATATATATAATATAATAATAATTAATAAGATATATATATAAAAAATAATATATATATAATAGTATAATATAATATATATAATATATAATAATATAATAATTATATACTTTATATATATATAAAATATATATAAATATTATATATATATATAATCATATAAAATATATAATATATTAAAGTATATAATATTATAAGTATTATATATATATATAAATAATATATATATAAATTAATATATATAATATATATATATATTTATATATATATATATAGTATAGAATATATATTATATAAATAATAATATTATAATAAATATATAAATATATTATAATATAATAGGAATATATTTACTTATATATTATCCAAAATTAATTATATAATATATAAATAATATAATAAGTAGAAGGCGTAAGGACAGGTTCTCCGTCACAAGGAAGCAGCGAGTTGCTCTGGGGAGTAAACACGGGATTCCTCGCGGTGGACGTAAGCAGCCCAGCTATGAATACGGGAGATAAATTAGACTTCAGAAGCGGTGCAGTGCAGCGCGTATAGTATTTTAGAGTATACTATGTGATGTCGGGCATTGTAGAATGATAGAGAGTAGTAAATAAGCGGAATATCGGGTGTCAGAGTATGTTACAAAATGAAAGAGACAGCTGGGAGTTCGTAGAATGTCTATATATATTCAAAATAGTCTAATTCTCCTCTTAGCTCTCTTAGCAGCAAAATGTATTGAAAACTTCACCACTCCTTTTATGTTGTGTAGACTGTGATGAACAATTCATTACATATAATCCCATTGCTGTTATAGTTTTCTCTCGCTCCTAGTATTATATGAGAGAAATGTAAGTTTGAGCTTTTTTAGAGCCGACACGATATATTTTTTCTGCAGATAGCACGTTTTGTAAGGAGTGAAGATAGATTACCTAAAATCCAATAAACAATCAAACGTGACTGACTTATGGGTAGCATGTAGCTGATGTTACACGATCAATACTGTGCAAACTGAGTAAATCTAATTTTAAGGT
Organism: Trachelipus rathkii; assembly: GCA_015478945.1. Classification (NCBI taxonomy): domain Eukaryota; kingdom Metazoa; phylum Arthropoda; class Malacostraca; order Isopoda; family Trachelipodidae; genus Trachelipus; species Trachelipus rathkii. The sequence continues at coordinate 27,143 of JABUQX010121852.1, read as the reverse complement.
TATGAGGAAGAGGATATACAGAGTGGATGGAAATTACTCCGTCTGTCTGCTAGCCAAATGTGAGTAAAGAGAATAAGTGGGACTCAAGATGGGTCGTTGCAGTACGTTCGGAGTCGCATGTGGTTTCGTTTTGTGCACGTATTGGTATTCAATAAACGAAGAGATCATGGAAGAGAGGTAAAAAGGGACAATATCTGACAGATTGAGCTGTTTAATGTCCTTTGTATGACATTTGCAATGATGTGACCGTATACTAAGAACGCGATATTACAGGCATTTATCATTACGTTCCCACCTAAATATATGAGAAGCGGAAGGAAAAATGTGGCTTGTGAAAAAGTTCGCTTTTCATCGATGTTTGTGCTGGTGAGATAAATCAGATCTTCAAAACAAAATGCACAGCAAGATGATTAAGAGCAGTTGTAGTTACTGATGATGGAGACTGAAATGTAGTACATATTGGAAGGGTGAAGTAGAATAAAAATGAAGTCATTATTAAACTTATAACCAATTCAGTGGTGATTACAAGATTTCAAACAGATTTAGGAATTTGTGTTAAAGAGCATATAATGAACCAAATGACCACGCGTGCACTTCCAGGAATTGCTTAATTTAAAAAAACTTCAATAAAATCGTAGCAATCGATATTATACATCAAACTTGTTTTTTATATTCTCGTGTTAATCTTTGTCCATTTTGTAGTCTGTTTAAAATTTTTTTCCTGTTTTTTTTTTTTTTTTTTTTTTTTTTTTTTTTTAAATTTATTCTTAAAATAATTGTCTGTCTTGGTAACCTAAAAAAAATAATGTGAAAACATAAAAAATCAACAATTGGGTTTATCAACTGTACCATAAGTTTCTAATGTGTTGCACTCTACATGAATGTGAACAGCAATGAGCCTGCATACAATAATGTTGTATATTTTCGACAGCTTCAACACTTCTAAAACTTTTCATTATTATTGCTGCACAACCATATCTTTGTCCAATCAGAAAGTCACTATTTGTTTCAACCTTCTTAGTATTGAATTCGCTACAGGTTCTCTTTTTTTGCTTTCAACTAAACTTAAGAAATGTTCACAATTGAGAAAATGTTTTCCTCATTTCTCTTAATATATATGCATAATCTACTTTGATTATTATTATTTGATTATTCTAATTACTTAAAATTAGAAGACTCAAGGCATCAAAAATTTTTTATAGTTTAAATAATTTTGGGTGGTACTGACCACCTCAACCTCCACCCCTGGAAACGGCCTTGTGTGTATGTATAACATGCATAGATGCGGTTTTGCTTATTTATATCTACTGATATTCCTTTGTATGTATTGCTTGAAGCATTTAATGAATTTTCATTCATATCCAATTAAAACAAATCTTATTTAATTTTATTGTAATAACCAAAATGAAGCTCATAGAAGAACAATAACATTATTAAACATATGGTATCATTTATCTTTTATTTTCCTTTTTTAAAAGCAAGCAAAACGAGGAACAAGGAAGAGAAGCAATTTTTCATTTCCCCTTTTGCCTCTATCCCTCCATCTCCATCTCCAACTCCCAACCCCAGATTTTATATTTGGTTCTTAACTGCAACATCGATTTACATGCGCCACGACACGAGGTAACTTCGTTTCGGCTCGATCGATAAAACGAATCATGCATATTAATAATCAATAAGGAAAGTTTTGGGGAAAATTTTGTTTTAAAATTTTTTATTATTTTTTTTATTTACTAACCAGAAATGTTTGAAATGTTGAGACTCTTCCACGTGTGCGTGACACGAATTTAATTTTTAATACAGCTTAACCCAAGAGAACGTATTTTATTTGTGTTCTCAACTCACCTGTATGAATATAAATACTTACCTATAACAAATTATCTTTCTATCATGACTACCTATACATCTATATTTAATCATTTAGCTTGCACACTTCCTTCAAACAATCCATAATATACAATATCGCGAAGTTAAAAGCAGACTAAATATCATATATATATATAATATATATATATATATATAATATATATTATATATAATATATATAATATAAAGTATATAAATAATATATTATATAATATATATAATATATATATATATATATATATATATATGCTTGTGAATATAATTAAATATTAATCAAGGTAATTTAGAGCTCTCAAAATTATCCTTTCAAATCCAGATTAATTTTGTTTCTTTCAAATTAACTTTCATCCAAACTCTCGTAACGTTCCACTCACCAAAACACCTACAGACACAAACTACACATATATAAAGCCCATTCTGCTCAGTATTACTATTTAAGCATACATTAGAAGCAACCAACATGATTTAAATTGACACGTAATTTAGAGAAGCCACAACACCTTTCAGATCTTTATTTCGTTATTCCACGAATGAAAACAAACGACCTTACCACTTTAGAGAATTATTATTCACTATTATCATTCCGAAGCTTTATCACCTCCGCAATTCAAACATTATATTGTTGCTTTGAGATAAACTTTCTTATATTAAATACTTCAGAAGCCTGATGCGGCTCAATATATATAAATAATATATTAAAGTATATATATAGTATATATATAATATAACTAATCTTATATATATAAATTAATATATATAGTATATATATATTATATAATATATTATACTAATATATATATATATGGAAATATATATATAATATATAAGAACCTATATATTATATATATATGTGTGGTGTGTGTGTGTGTGTGTGTGTGTTTGGGGAGGAATATTGAGGATTGAAGGTGTTTAAATTGGAGATTTCGATAAATAAAAACGAAAGGAATTCACTGTTGCATTACCTATTCACTCGATAAAAGATACACATGGTTTTAGACTCATGTAAACATTTCTAAGTATACATACGATTTCATGTATACAATATATGCACAAACTTTCTTTGCCCTTGAGGTTTTGATAAAGAACTTGATTGTAAATTTTATTTAACACATTAAAAAAACTATATCTAAAATAATAACACTTTATGAATATCAAATAAATAAAAAAATAGTTAAACAGCCAAGCTTTCGTGTTCGTAAGCGAAACACTGCGTCGGTACTAGAGGGTGAAATTTTTTCCATGATGAGGTTGGCTACTTTTGGAATATTTGGCTACTTTGGTAGAGTAAATGAATCTTGCAAGTCTAAAATATCTCTTTTAATGTGTTTTAAAGTCTTGGAAATTATAATATATAATAATTATAATATTATAATACCTTTAATTGTGAGAAATCTCTCTAAGAAAATGTCAGAATTGTATTGAACAAAAGTGTGCTAAAAAATTGATTTTCTGTAACCCTGTAAAATTTCCAACAAAAATCGATTTCAAGCTTGGAAATAAAATTTAAAATCATTGTCATAAAATTAATATTTATAAGGATTCTTTGTGCACCGCAAGAACATTGTTTAAATTAACAATGGTTTCAATGAAAGAGAAATTTGATAAATAATTATTTCTGAAGATAAAACTAAATGACTCAACTCTAAACGTATATATATATATATAAATGCTTTGAGAAAATAGAAATATAATGTGTTTTGAACAATTAAATTCAACGTTTTACCAAAATTGTTTGACAATACTGTCAACAATTAATGAACCATAGAGGATTGAGTTTAATATGTATTTTTTTTCTTTTTAAAAGCAAAAACACATACAACATTTCTAATCACAAGGTGCATGCATCAAATTTATAGAATAAAAATACAAATTAATGTAATTAAGTCCATATTTAAGGATATAATATGGCATAAAGAATATGATGAGCTAAATCTCATAATGACAGTATTTTGAGATTACCTGAAAACAGTCAATTCACGCGATGGAGAAACACTCAACTTAAGTTCAAGACAAGATTACTTTAATTAATAAATTGAATAAGTTTTGTCAATAGATTAGCATACAATACACACACACATACCACAACACACACACACCCAGTATATAATATATATAAGGAACTTAATATAAATATAATATATATATAATATATATATAGTATATATAATATATATAATATAATTAATATATATAATTATATATAAATATGTAGTAATATATATATATATATATATATATAAAAATTATAATTTATAATATTTGTATATTAATAATATAATATAATATAATACTATTATAATAATTTATTATATAAATATATATATATAGTATAATATATAATATATAATATAAATATATAATATAATATAATATTATTATATATACTTATATATATATACTAGATAATATCATCTTGCTTTGAATTAAATTATATATTTGATTACTACTAATATAATTTAAAATTAGGAGACACAAATCTCATCAACAAAATTTTATTTTTAGTTATAAATATAATTTCGGTGGTACAGACACCGTGCAACCCCAACACTCGCTGCCAACGGCCTTGTGTGGTATCTATAATACTATCATAGCATAAATGCGGTTTGCTATTTATATCTACTGATTTACTTTGTATGTAATTGCTATGAACGCATTTATGATTTTCAGTTCAATAATCCAATTAAAACAAATTTATTTAATTTTTTAAATTTTATTGTAACAACTAAAATGAAGCTCATAGAAGAACAATAGCATTATTTAACATATGGTACCATTTATTTTCTTTTTTTTTTTAAAAAGCACAAGCAAAACGAGAAAAAAGGGAGAAGAAGTCGGTTTTTATATATTCCCCTTTTGGCCCTCTATACCCTAAATTTGCCAACTCCAAACTCCCACCCAGATTTTATTATTGGTCTATTAAACTGCAAATTCGATTTACAACGCGCACACGAACACGAGGTAACTTCGAGTTTCGAAGCTCGATCGATAAAACGAATCATGCATATTAATGATCAATAAGGAAACTTTAGAGAAAAATGTTTTAAAATGTTTTTTTTTTTTAACTAAAAATAAATGTTGGAAAAGTTGAGACCCTCCATCGTGTGACACGAATTTAATTATTAATACAGCTTTAACCCAAGAGAACGTATTTTATTTGTGTTCTACAAGTACACCTGTAATGAACATACAATACTTATCTTATAACCAAATATCTTTCATCATGGCTAAACTTATACACCTATAATCAAATATATAGCATATTACTTACTTTCAAAAACAATCATAATATAAACAATCTCTACGCGAAGTTTTTAAACAGACATAATATAATATATATAATAATATATGTAAACATTTAAATATACATATATAAAAATAAATACAAATATAAGTATATATATATTTAATACAATAACTATTATAAAAAATAGATATATATTAAATAGCTATATACTATTAAATATTTTTGCTTGTGAATAATAATTTAAAATATCTAATACAAGGTCAATTTAGAGCTTCATTTTCTTTCAATCCAATTATTTCTTTGATCTTTGCAAAATTAACTATTCATCACAACTTCGTAACGTTTCCCCTCACCAAAACATACAGACCACTACACATAATATAAAGCCCATATATCTGCCTCCAGTATTATTTTAAGCACTTGAAGGCAACCACATTGATTAAATGAACGTAAATTTAGAGCCAACACCTTTCAGATTTTATTTCGGATATATATAACGACCTTAGCCACTTTATAGAGAAGAATTCATTAGTTCAAACTTTTCTCCTTTATCACTCCGCAATTCAAACAATTTATATTGTTCTTTGAGATAAACTTTCTTAAATATTCAGAAGCTGATGCGGCTCATATATATATATATATAATATATATATTATAAATAAGTAATATATATAATTAAAAATAATTATCTACTTTTTTATAGGCAATATAAATTGAAATAAAATATATAGATAAATTTATATAATGTAAATAACTATACTATGTAGACGAATATTAGATAATCGTATACATCTATATAATCGTACACAATCATTCTATGTCGATATATATCAATTATATTAAATAATCTTATACATAATATATAATATCGAAGTATATAAGATAATTATACACAACTAATAAAATATTAGACAGAGAGTATCAACACAATGCAGGTTTAGGCAGAGCTATTTATAAAATAAATTTTTAAAACTTAGTATATGAATTTGATAGTTTTCGTATTTTTTTCTTCGCATTTTATGACTTACTTCGAATATATATTTTAAGATATAATAATCATAGTAAGTGATGAGATAGTAGATATATAGTATAAATATATATATATATTATAATATTATTATATAATATAATATATATGTGTGTGTGTGGTGTGTTTGTTGCATTGTAATAATTATTTTAATTCTTTAGATTTTTAGGAGGATCCCCAGTGCTCCAATTAAATCAATGTTTGAAACACTTTGAAAATTTAACAGGATACTAAGTTTGAATATTAGGAAATATATTACTCTAATAGGAAAAATATGCTTTCTTTTCTTATTCAAGTTAGTAATTCATTTCCGACATTAATAGATTATTATTTATTATTTTAATTTCGAAAATAGCATTTTTTATATATATATATATAGATATATATATATATTAATATAGCATTTTTTTTGGCCTTATCAGAGCAAAATTGAGTGACGTCAAGCATATTCGTACCTAAAGAGGGTTTCTAGATTTAAGACTCACTGAAAATTCAAACTACTAAAGTGATATTGCAACAATAATAAAATAAAACAGGGTCTATCTCATTTCTTCAAGTGATAATTGCAACAATAATAAAATAAAACAGGGTCTATCTCATTTCTTCTTCAATAAATCCATATACACTATGCACGTCTCTATAGTAATAAATTTTTGAAAGTCTAAGTAAATGACATCGTCATTTGTGAATCTTGGAAAATTATATATATATAATAATTTAATAATATATGGTAGCTCCACTTGTGAGAAATCTCTCTAAGAAAATATTAAAATTGTATTGAATAAAAAGTGTGCAAAAAATTGATTTTCTGTAACCCTGTAAAATTTCCAACAAAAATCGATTTCCAGCTTGGAAATAAAATTTAAAATCATTGTAATAAAATTAATATTTATAAGGATTCTTTGTGCACCGCCAGAACATTGTTTAAATTGACAATAGTTTAAATGAAAGAGAAATTTGAAAAATAATTATTTCTTAAGATAAAAATAAATGACAACTCTAAACGTATTACGAAAACCATTAATAAAATAAATGCTTTGAGAAAATGGAAATTTAATGTGTTATGAGCAATTACATTCAACGTTTTACCAAAATTGCTTGACAATACTATCAACAATTAATGAACCATAGAGGATTGAGTTTAATATGTACATTTTCCCTTTTAAAAGCATAAACACATACTACATTTATCCAAGGTACATGCATAAATATATAAATAAATACAAATGTAATAGTATTAAGTCATATTTAAGGATATATTGCATAAACAAATATGAATGAGCTAACTCTCATATTGCCTTATTTTGAGATTACCTGAAACAGTCAATCGCCGATGGAGAAACTCAATTAAGTTCAAGACAGATTACTCTAATTAATAAATTCAATAAGTTTTGTCAATAGATTAGCATACAGATACAAACACAAACGCACACACACACACACACACATACATATATATATATATATATTATATATAATATAAATAATATATAAAAGAATAAAGTTAATTTAATAATTATTTTTTTAAAATTAAAATTAGGAATAAATAAAAAAGTAAAAAATTATATATATACTATATATAATTTAATATATATATATAATATAAATATATATAATAAATAGATATATAATATTTATAATGTATATATATAATTATTTATAAATAATATATAATAGTATATAAATATTAATACTATATATATAAGTATACTATTAATACTATATAAATATATATATTATTATAATATAAAGTAAATATATATATATATATACAAAGAGTTCAAACCTCACATGACGGTGCCCTAGTTTTTAGGAGGGAAAATGCCTCAAGGTAATTATCTAGGGATACTGAAGAGGGATCGAACTCTAACCTTCTGCCTGCTCTAACCGATTGCCAGCGAATATATATATATATTAATATAATATATACTATGAATATATATAATATATATATACTATATCTAATATATAAATATATATTATAATATAAGTAATAATATAATATATATAGTTTAAATGGGACAGATTCCGCAACACCAGATATTTAATAGCATATACTCTGAATAATAAATACTTTGTAAATGAAGCATAAAAAAAAAACAAAAACGAAAAATGAATGACGTCTTTAGAAAAAAATTATAGAGACCACAAGTATTAAAATAATCACTGACTTATACTTATATATATATTATATATATAATATATAATATAATATATAATATATATAAATTATATTATTAAGTAGCATATATATATATATATATATATCTAGGAAATACTAATAATATATTATATATATATATATAGTAGTAATATTATAATATATATTATATAATTTATATATTAACAAATATAATATATTATATATAACAAATAATAATAGTAATAATATATTAATATATAATATAAATAATTATATATAATATATATATAATAATAAGTAAATAAAAGTATATATATATACTTATATATATTATCATATATATATATATATATATATATATATATATATAGTATTATATAAATAATAATATATATATAAATATATATATAATATATACTAATATATCAGAGAACCCCAAAGAAATTATCATTAAAATATATATATAATAATATAATATATATATATAATAAAATAAATATTAATATAGTAATATATATTATGTATATAATATATATATAGTATATAATAATAATTATAAAATATATTATATTATAAATACTATAAATATATAATAATATATACTATATATATATATATATAATATATACTTACAAATTTTAACTGTAACTGCAGGAGATTTGTAATTTAATTTTAAATGTTTTAATGTTATATAATAATACTTTAATATATATATACTATATATAAGTATATATATATCAGGTGCGAATCCTGAGAAATGTTGAGCAATGGAGTTATACTAATATTTCTATCCCTAAATTACATAATACGTCACCAATATTCGAGAATATATATATATATATATATAGTTATATATTATATTTATATATTATAATATATACTTATAATATATAATGATAATTACTACATATTTTAATATAATATATATATTATATAAATATAATATAAATGTAAATTGGAAAATCAAAGACATGTACTTGCAAGACTACTTCTGTATCTTAACAATTTTATAGAATATATCAGATAGTTGTTAGATGGCCGGAGATAGTTTGAAGATGTTGAACTATGAAGATAAATATTATCTATACACTTTTAAGTTTGCGCGTGACTATTTAATTGGATTCTGCTGCGCCTCATGCCACTACTGAGAATATATTTTCTTTCACACTTTTATATTTGGCGTGACTAGTATAAGATATCACAATATATTATAGGAATTTAAAAAAAAAAAGCTATATGTCAAACGAACACAAGGTGGTAGGCTCCTGACTATTATCAATAATTTGTATGACGATAGTGAAGTTCATACTCACTTATTTTTACCTAATTCAAAATTTAATTAAAATTCGCATTATTTTCTGTTATTCTATCCAAATGATAGTTGATTTTATTAGATGTAAACATTTCGAAACACGTTAACTTACTGAGCATGTAGATAGAGAAAACCATTTCTTCATAATTTATGTTTGGAAGTATTTGGTGAAATTTTTCGCCATGAAATAGCCAATGTTGAACCCTTTTATAGAAAAAGGGAACTTCATACATTATACGACACATTTATATGTAGAAATAAAAGTGAGAGAATAACGAATGAACGAATAAACTACTACTAGAAATGAGTTTATTCGCCAGCATCAGAGTATTAATTGCGGTTAAGATTTTCCGCAAGGCTTTTATAGTGTTTTCGCCGTGAGTAAATTCATGTGCGAGCACCTAAAAATACCAAAAGAAATTGTTATAAAAACCAAACACAAAAAAAAAAGAAGAAAAAAATAAAAGACAAAAAAGAAATGAGAGAACTTTTCCATGTTAATTAAACTTCTCAGAAAGGTAGGCGCTCGAACATCAACACAAACTGAAGACAAAATTGGAAAAGAGTGAAGACGCATTTGAAAAGCAGATGTCGGCCTTGAGAAGCGAAATTAACAACAAAATTTGAATTATTTCACACACCTACATAGAAAGGGTTAAAAAAAAGAAAGAATAATGTATCATCTATATTTCTCAATCACAGTAATACTGGCATCAGAAATTTTCTTTTATTAATTTTCCCCTAAGATAGCGCCGCAGCATCAGCAAGCAATAAGATACACCTCTGAATATATATATATATATAATAATATTTATAATTATATATAGATATAATAAACTATTATATATATATAGATATATATATATATAATAATGTATATAATATATAAAATATAATAATATATAATATATATAAATAGTATATTATATATATAATATACGGAATATTATATTAGTGATGCACGGTAACATACAGCAACATTATTCAAAGATCCGCATCGCGAAGAGCATAGCGCAGCTTAGCTGCCTGAGCGGGATATGGTGTGCGATGTTTCTATTTCGAGATATTGATAAAGAATTGTTAATAAAAAAATACTTAAGAATAAAATCTGAAAAGAAAATGAAAATGAAAATCAGTTGAAGGCAATTAAAAACAGGCTTGAGTATTCCATATAATCCTTAATGTTTATCAAACCAAGACTTCCAACTCAGCTGAGAGATGAGTTACTTCAATACTGATGGAAATAAAGAATTGCTCACAGAACTCTGCTTTCGTAACGCCGTTCATATTCCAAAGTTAACATTTTTATTAATGTGGAAAACACATTACAAAAACACTGCATTAAGCTATTGAACCATTTGAAGAAAATTAGCAGAAAATATTCACAAAAAAAATCAAGCGCCTATACTACAGTTCTGTCTCCGATGATAAAATCCACTACAATCTACATGACTAAGGAGCGATTTTGAAACCATCTTCAAATGAAATGATGGCTTAAAAAAATGAAAGATGTAATTAAACAAGAGCTAGAAAAACGCTTGGTTCTGTGGAAATTTAATGACAATTCCTTCATACTATTGCAACTTACTTAGATCCCCTTTATAAGGCAAGTTTTTTTGTACAATATTAGAACAAATTAAATCGTTATTTTGTGTGGCAGTTTGAAAAACCCTTCAAATACCAAAGTCTATTAATTTCGTCCACAAATTAAAAGGAAAAAAAAACAAATCTACAGAAATCAACACTTCTACAAGTAAATCAAAACAGATTCACTGGGAAGAATTTCTACGTCCAGTAGCAAATAAAGAAACACACGCATTACTAAAAAGGATGTAATGCAAATTGATTGAAAACGTACACCAAGAAAAGGAATTAGATCAAATGATGATCAATCACAGTTGGTAGGAAAGTTAAAGCAAATGTTTTACACCTACGTGAGAACCTTTAAGGAAATACTTGGTCCTGTTCCTCCAACTTATGTTCCGGTTCGGAGTATTATAAACATGACTGGGTTCATCAGCATATAGATATATACACCAAAATCCTATATTATTGATTTCATACTAGTGGCAAAATGTAATAGTACTCCATTGGTATAAAATCTCTTTCATAAAAGGGCAGAAGGTTGAGGAAGAGGTATGGTGCGGGTGGCAAATTTGTGTTTCGAGAGGACCAGCGAAGATGGAAACCAGATCACGTACATGTAAACACAATTAATATTAATAGATTGTGGCTAAAACTCGAAATATATATATAATTAATAATATATAGAATATTAATATACAAGAACAAAAATGATTAAAGAAACAAAAAAAAATAATATAATATAATAATGATATAAGTACTATATAATATATCGATATAATAATATAATATATATATATATATATATATATGAATATAATGAATATAAATATTAGTATATATATAATATTATATATCTCAAACATCCGCATACGCATCCGCATATAGCATCCGCATCGCAGTCCGTGGATGCGAAAAAATTGACAATCTGCTACATCACTAAATATATATATTGAAATATATTATATATATATATACTAGTATATATAATAATAATATATAATATATTATAAATATATAATATATATATATATATCAGTATATTATATATATAATATATATATAATTTAAATATTATATAATAATATGTATTATAATTATATATATATTATAGTATATAATATATATATATTAATATATAATATATATAATATAAATTATATATTCTAATGAATAATAATAGTAATAGTATATATAATAATAATATAATCGAGTGCGCAAAATGATTATAGTGAAGATAAAGACATGTAAAAAGGGAATAAAATATAACATGTTTAAACATTAAATTTTTTAAAAAATATTGCTCATATAAAAATATTTAAGTATACAAAACCTGTTAGTCTTCTTCAAAATAGATGGATATTGTTTTTATTTTTAAAAGCTTGTGTAATTTTAAAACTAATAGAAATATATAATAATATATATATAATATAATATATAAATCAAAAATATATAAAATATATATATATACATAGTATATAATAATATAATAATAATAGATATATATATATAAAAATATAATAAAGTAATAACACTCGTATACTTTCACTAGAATAGATAATAATAAAAATAAATATATATAAGTATATATACTTATATATATATATAATTATATATATAATATATAAATATAAATATATAAGTATATATATAATATATATATCGGTATATATTAAATTTCTTAGAAAAATAATTCTACTAATAATTTCTAAAAACATATATATTTAATAAGAAATATGATATATAAAATATTATATAATATATAATAATATAATAATATAGATAAATATATGTATATATATATATTAATATAAACTAATATATATACAATATAAGGTAATAATATATATTAATATTAATATAAATATATAAATATAATTATAATAAAATATATATATATATATAATAATATAATTATATATATCTTGCTGTATATATATACTGTATATATATCATATATATATAGCTATATAATAAGATATATATATATAATATATAAATATATAATAATATATTATATAGAGAAAATAATAGTAATAATAATATACTGTATACTATGGCTTTATAATATATATATACCATATAATACTATATAATATATATAATATAAAAACATAATATATTAATATATATAGTAATTATATATAATAGATAATATGATATATAATATATATTATATAAAATAAGTGAATAGCAATATATAATATAATATATATTAAAGGTTTTAAAATATTCTGTATTTTTTCCCCATTGAGCATATTACAGTGTTCAAAGCTTATGGTGTTAAGCAGATTATGCTTCTACTAGATTACTGAAAAGGTCAGTCAATAATATATATAATATAATAATTATATATAAATATATATATCTAATATATAATATATATATATTATAAGAAAATAAATATATCAAATAATATACTATAGTAAGAGTTATAGTAAATACGATATTATATAGCGAAAGAACTAGACTAATATATAAATATAAATATAAGGAAAAGTAATATAAAGATAAATTGTAAGATACGAGGTGCGATGCAGGTAGTTATAATATAGTATCAATATATTAGGTGAATACTATATAGTAGCTTATATAATACTATAAAATATAGATATATACTACTATATAAATATATAATATGTATATAAAATATATATATAATAATAAAATGATATAATAAATAAGTAATATAACTATAAAATATATAATATATATAATAATATATAAATGATAAGAATAATATAAATATAATTAAAAAACTATATATATAATATATAAATATATATATCTAATATATATATGTAATATTAATAATTATAAAGTATTATATATTATTATATGATATACTAATATATATAATTATTAATAATTATATATAGTATTGAATCATTATAAAAACTATAGGATAATAATATTATATTTAATATAATAATATGTAAATTATATAATAATATATAGTATATATGATATAAAGTTTAAAAGGACTATCCTAATCCGTCTTCTGCCTTGATGTTTGTGTAAATGACAACATTTAATGGTGTTAAGAATTTGCTTCTCTTTTATGAACAAGTCAACAATCCGCATCATCCTCTGTTCCTTATATCACAAATTATAATAATAAACTATTTGCGGTAATAAAAATTAATTTTGATCGAAAGAATATATACTATATATAAATATAGTATATATATGATTCAATAATATATATAATATATATAATAGTAAAAGCTTTATAGAAGAAAATAATAATACTAAGATAATATAATAAAATATACCTATACAGTCGTAGTCAGGCGAGAGAATTGAAGGGGTTTCTGAGCTTCTTAACCAACAGAAAAGCACACCGAAATTAATTATACACTGTAAAGTTCTTCTTTAGGTAACTAATTATTATTTATTTTTAATTTATTAAGTAAAAAAAGATAAAATAAATAATAAAAAGCATATCATATATATTTAATTAATAGAATATAAGAAAAAATAATATTCAAATGGTTCTTAAAGATTAAAAAATTCTTTCGTTAAAGAGGTTTTAGGGGCTGGTTGCAAAAGTACAAAAGGAAGAATCATCCAGCAGAAGGAAATACATAAACAAAAAAGAAAAAAGGTCTAATAAAATTAAGTGCAAATCTGAATATTGTGACATATAAACGTATAGATGAAATGTAGCAGAGATGATCAAAAGATTTAGAGATGTTCAATGCTGTTGATAAAAATACATGCAGCACTTATCTATGTATGAGCTCATTGGCGGTTTTATATATTACATGGGAATGCACACATTAGAACTTTATTGGAACATTGAAAACAACTGAACACTATTGAAGCACCTAATTTTACATGGGAAAAAAAATAAGGAATGATTTTTTCCAATGAAACATTAATGCATAATAGCGAGAGATGAGAGAGAGCAAGAAGAGGAGAGAGAGAGAGAGAGAGAGAGAGAGAGAGAGAAGAGAGAGCAGAGAGAGAAGAGAGAGGAGAGTAGAGAGAGAGAGAGAGAGAGAGAGAGAAGAGAACACGATTTGTATGAAAACAGGTTGGTTGGAAAGTTATAGAACGTATTAGCTAGAGAATTAAGAAATTAGTTTTGGTTTAAAGTAGTTTGAAAACAAGCCATTGAGCGGAGTGTAGAGATTGTCAAGATCAATTAAAACGCTTTTGTCATAAACCCATGAAATATGCAATCTACTTGAAAATCTGTTTAATCCGAGACGTAGTTATAAGTTAAATTGATGATTTTAACTTATACTTCTACTCATGTCAGCTGGTCAATATAAAATAGTACTACAACTTAAAGCTTATCATAAACTACTTAGCAGAAAATCCTTAACACAACAGGATTTAATACCTTTAGAGTACTTTAGACTATACGAAGGAAGTGATTAGTTTATGTAATTTGGGGAAAATGTAATGTTTTTCAGGCAAACTGTTCATTGACAAAAACAATCGGTCACTAAAAAGAAATCTATTAACCTATTATTTGAGCCAAAATAAAGCCTGAACGAAGTTTTACAAGACATACCAAGAGAGGAAAGACAAGCTCAATTAGACATGTAGAACTTTATAAATTAATAAATAAAATGTAAGAGAAACAGCTTAAAAAACCCTCATAATAAAGAGAAATTTTTGTATTTTTAATTTTTATTTATAAAATGCCTATTTCTTCTAACACCATTAAATATAGGCAAAAAACCTAATATAAGATATATTTATTTTTTAATGTTATTAGTATAAAAAAATTATACAATTCAAAAATGTCCCTTAATTAAGATAAGTTGTTTTAAAGACGTTGAAGCATAATTATATACCTTACTAATATAATGTAATAATACTAACACTAGTATAAATATATCCAGCCGGTATATATAAAAGTAAGACATACAATGATAAATAATATACTATATATATGGATAAATATATATATATATATGATGAATAATAGAATGAGCTTTAAGTAGGAACATAATAGATATACAGAGATGAATAAATATAATATAATATAATACAGAGCGACCAATATATATTTACGCATATGATTATAATAATATATTTGAATATAAATTACAAATTTATTAATATGCGAATCTGCGGGTCGTTGGAGATGGACGCATAGAAGCCGGAAGCGAAAGGGAGAACAAAATAAACTAAAGAATAGGAGAAGAGAAAAAAACTCGCATATTGAAGGCTACTAGAGACGGAAAAGGAGCTTCTAACACAAAAGTATTGATAGCATTTCATAATTCAAGAAATAAAGAAAACTTTTGAGGAATGAGGACATGAAACCAGATAAAGATTATTAAAATAAAAAAATTTACAAATTGATTCGGGTTGGCATTTAAAATATGTAAGTACAATAGAAAATGATAATTTTATTTTGTAAAATAAAATAGACACAAAAAAAATGCTACAAGATATAGTTACGGAGACATATGGTAATATTAAGTGGTGTGAAGCTAAACAAAATTTTTGGAAAGTAATTATTATAATTTTTTTTTACATAAACATATAAGAAAAAATAGGAATATATTAAGAATGAAATAATGCGTGGAGGGTCTGCATATATTTTATAGGGTCAATATTTATTTTTAGAATTGTTATTAAAGGAAATAAAAAATAAATAAAAGTAACACTTTTAAAAAATTAAAAATATAAACTCTGGCAAGTGGAGTTTGGAAATAGTTACGTATCAGAGATTCATGATAAAATGATAAATCTCTTCTCTTGGCTACTAAGGGAGCAGGGAACCAATTATTTATACCATTTTTCTTATCAATTCAACCATGAATAGATTGCAGAGAATAAAGAATAATTAATTCTCTGTATACTAACATACCACCCTACAGTCCATTAAAAATTATCCCAAGTTCTCGCTGTTTGGATAACAAACATAACAATTAATAATAATTAATTAATTAAATAAATAATAATAATATAATAATAATAATATTAAATAATAATAATAAT
>JABUQX010121852.1:0-5000 GCA_015478945.1 Trachelipus rathkii | reverse complement strand
ATCTTGCGCAATCATAAGGTCTTAACATATTGAATATTATTATATTTTATTATTATTATTATTATTATATTATTATTATTATTATTATATTATTCTTATTATTATTAATTATTATATTATTATTATTATTATTATTATTATTATTTATTATTATTTATTAATATATAATTATTATTATTAATTATTATTATTATTGATTATTATATCTATATTCATTATTATTATTATTAATTATCTATTATTTATTATTATTATTGTTATTGTCTATTGTATTATTATTATCATTGTTATTGTTATTTTTATTGTTATATTATGCGTTTAGTCTTATTATTTTTATTATTATGTATTATTATTACTAATTATTATTATTATTATTATTATATTATTATATATTATTATTAATTATTATTCATTATTATTCATTATATTTCTATGATTATTATTATTATTAGAAACAATCATCCAATTTCTGACGATATTGGATGATATACACCATGTATAAAATAAAACAGAAACATGTCAAGTAATGTAAAAAAATTTATTATATAGAGCATTTGGGAAATTATTTTGGTGATTACTAGATTACCTATACTTTCTACATTAGGTAATTGTTTAGCTATTACTAACTTGAGTTCACGTACTAAAGTATATTAAAATTATAAACAGTTTCGCTTTACAAATTTGGTATGTTTATACAAAAATTGAAGTTTATTTTACGCAATTAAGATTACTTAGAGTTAATATTTTTCACTAAACAATATTAATATTAACGCTCTGCAAAATCATAACAATTCGCGCTTTTTTGCCGCTCGTGTTGTAGGCGATGAGGACCATCACTGTTAAATGCGATTCAGCATTATTCGATACACGATATCGATATTACTTTTTTATAATCGATTTTTTCACAAATTTCGAGGAATCGATACTATAGACATAGTTACGTAAATAATATAAAAAAAAAAAAAAAAAAATGGCTAAACACCACACATTAGCTAATATATATATATATATATACTATAAAATGAAAGAAAAAATGTTCAAATTTATTATCAAACAAATACGATTATATCAATATTATATATATATATATATATATATATATATACTATAGATATATCTTAATATATATTATAATATTATATATATATACATATATATATTATAATATATATATATATATATATTTATATATATATCACAGCCGTAGCCTTCTATTATACTATATATATATATATATATATATAAATATATATATATATACTTATAAAATTATATATATATATATATATATATATACTATATATATCATATATATTATATATATATATATATACTATATCACAGCCCAGTACTAGGGGATCTATATATATATATATATATATAATATATATATATATATATATATATATATATATATATATATATATATATACCTATATAATATATTATAACTATATACTATTATATATATATATCACGGCCCATTAGGGGCTCGAGCCGACGGCAACAATAGCGCGGGACGATTTCCCATACCCCAGTAGGGGAGGGGCGCGAGAAACCCCCGCGACACCCAAATAACCAAAGAGCGGGGTTCCGGAGCCCCTCCACCGGAGGGGCGAAATAGTCCTACCCTTTCGTTCCCCGGCAAGGCCGAGAGACCCCGACTCCTGCCACGCGCGGGCGGTCTACCCTTGGGGTACCCATAGTTTAAAAAATTAACTAACTGCTACCCAAGCGGGTACCTTGCGCCGTACCCATCTAGTTTTAAAAAAACAAGATTTTTTTTTAAACTAATGCGGTACCCCCAAGGATTAGACTTGCCCCGATAGAAGCAGTCGGGGGTCTCTCGGCCTTCCGGCGGGAACGAAAGGGTAGGACTATTTCCCCCCTCCGGGCAGAGGTTCTCCGGAACCCCCGCTCTTTGCCGTATTTGGTGTCGCGGGGGTTCCTCCGCCCCCTCCAACCTACGGGCCTATGGATAACGGTCCCCCCTTTCTCTGTTCCCCGTCCGGGCTCGAGCCCCCTGAATGCGCCTGATATATATATATTAATATATATACATTTTTCTATTTACTCACCAATATACTATATTGACTTATATAATAAACAGAACTATATACTAGATATATCATCTTAAAAATATAATATATATCAGTGATTCAATCGCCTCAACGAACTCAGCGGCGAGTCGATCCTAATACCGACTCGCGCCAGCTTGTCCTTCAAACCGTACTCGAAAATCTTTCTACTCGGTCACAATCTTCCATATTTGGCCATATATATATACTATAATATATATATATATATATATATATATATATTATATATTATATATAATTATATATATATATATATATCATATTATATATATATACTAATTACGTATATATAGTGATAGTGCTATTAAAACGAACAACTATTTTTTTTATTAGTATTATTTTCATTTTTATTATTATTTTATTATCAACAAAATTCGTTTGCCGATTTTTTTCTTTATTCTTAATATAACGTAAACGTAAACCTTTGGCCTAACAATCCCGAATTGTTCGATAAATCGTTCAAAATTATCGATTATCGGAAAAAATATTAATGCAATCGATATATAAAAAAATCGGAACAAAAGATCGATAGCGATATCCCTAAAAAAAAAGAGAAAAATTAGCGGTTTAAAATTTCTAGAAAGCTATTTTTCATATTTTTCTTTAAAACATATTATGCGTAAAATACACGAAAATCCGCTAAAAAGAAACTTCAAATAATTTTTTCATAAAACCATTTTCGTCAATGAAATGTTTATAATTTTAATATACTATGTACGTGAACTCAAGTCAGTAATTCTAAACAATTACCCTACATTATAGCAAGGTTTTCATTTCCGAAAATCATGTATATTCCTGCTTTTTTTTTTTAATTCTGGTGATCTGAATGAAAAGAAAACTGTAATGCCGTTTGCCACCAACTATGTTGCCTGTTAAGCAGAGTAAGATATATAGCAATCAATGACACAAATTGGCAATTGCTGCACTTTTTGAGAAGAAAGATAATTCATGTTTATAGCCTCTATTACCGTTGTTATTTTTAAATGACATTACTAAATGTACAATCGACAATTGCTTATTTATTCATTCACTTTGTGTCTAGTACGATACTTGTTACCGCATATTATATAGAACTAAAACATGTATAAGTTAGGTTTACAAAAGGTTTTGAATCAATATTGTAGATATTAATAAAGTCTAATGCCTAAATCAATTATTATTATTGATATTATTATTTATTATTAATTATTATTATTATTATTATTATTATTATTATTATTATTATTATTATTGTTATTGTTATTTTTATTTTTATTTTTATTTTTATTGTTATTGTTATTGTTATTGTTATTGTTGTTGTTGTTGTTGTTATTATTATTATTATTATATTATTATTATATTATTATTATTAATTATTATATTACTTATTATTATTATTATTATTATTATTATTATATTATTATTACTACAATAGCTTTCCTAATAAAATCTACGGAAATACATCTCCTCATTTAACATATCGCATTTCTCTGTAATTGATAACTTATCACTTAAAACAAACAATGGTCACACCTATTAAATTACATTTATTATTCGTTAAAGAAAAATACAAGAGAAACTCAATTATGTCTGAGATCACATTTATTTTGAATCAAATATTTCTACTCTTTCATTTCCCTTGTTAATACGTTTCTGAAATATTATCATTCCATCATCTACGAAAAAATAGTTTTACAACGCTTTTTGCTATTTGATGAACACACAGCTCTAAAATGACTTAACGTTGTAGCTGCCCAAAGAAGTCGGCTCTTTATTTTGGGTAATTATTTAAAAAATATTTTTATTAAAGTTATGAAATTAAAAATTCTACATTTCTATTCTAATTGCTCTTTCTCGATTTAGTATCTTCTAATATATATAATATATATATATATATAGATTATATATATACTATATTATATATATAAATATAATAGTAATAATAATAGATATACTATTATATATATATATATATATATATACTATATATATATATATATATATATATAACTATATACTATATATATATATCACAACCCTTAATAGTTGCATACCCGCAACATAACAGTAGTAATAAATACAACCCCTAAAATATATTTTCCCCATGCTGGGATTCGATCCTGGACCCTAGTTTATTTACTATAATATTATATATTATATATAATATATATATATATATATATATATATATATATATATATATATTATCTATATATATATACTATATATACTTATATATTAATATATATATATTATATAATATATATTATATATCATATATGAACAGAATATTGATGTTTCAATATCCGTGAATGTGAAAAGTGATTGCAGAATATCTTTTTTCGCCCAACACTTCAGATAAATTCACCCGTGTGATTGCTTCATTGCGTGGTTCACCGCACAGCTACAAAATTTTGGGCGTTTAAAAGTTTACGTTTTACCCTACAGGCATGACTAATCATAGATAACGCATGAACATGCGACCTATACGCAAATCGCGTCCGACAGAAAAATTGTCGTCATTTTTCAAAACGAGTTGGCGACATTTTATCTATCAGTTTCAATTTGTCTACAATCTTGAAACATATGTACAAATCATTTTGTCGACTATTATTTCTCTTCCGCCTTTTGCCGCGGTCTACGATTGACGTGCATTTTGAAATTTATATATTATATTATATAATATATACATAAATATATATTATATATAATATTATACTATATATATATATATATATATATATATATAATATATATATAATATATACTTCTCTAAACGACCAACAAAACCTAACCTACCCGTAGCCTAACCTAGTTCTATTCTACTGTCGCAACATTGTAACAGCCTGCGGCGGGCTGCACGGCATCAACGTGGTCGGATATCCTAGACCTGACCCTGCATTGCGATCGATCTCTCTCCTT
>JABUQX010121851.1:5000-12988 GCA_015478945.1 Trachelipus rathkii | reverse complement strand
CAACTGAAGGCCAACTTCTTTTGTCTCCTATTCCTCGTAACTCACCCTGGATGATTGCTGGCATTCCTCTTCCTCCTCCTTCTCCATTCAGGTGTCCTATGCCTTTGCCTGTGATTACATTTGATCGAGTGCATGGACTCCTGAAATCTATGAACGTTAGGAAGGCGGGTGGCCGAGATGGCATTCCCTCCCGTGTTTTGAGGGAGTGTGCTTCCGTGCTGGCCCTCCCCTCGATAAACTATATTCCCTAGTCTCAATATTAACACTTTCCATCAGTGTTGGAAGCACGAACATGTCCAACCGGTTCCGAAAAAAAGGAAGCCGCTCTGATCCTTCTAACTCATCGCTCTATAGCTCTCACTTGTATTCTATCTAAGATCTGTTTGAAAACCCTCTCAACTCGTATTTCTTAGTCATCAGGAATCTCATTAACTTCTCCGATCGCATGTACGGCTTTCGGCGCTCAGAGGTTCTATTGGCATATACGTTTCTATCTTACTGGTCTTATGGTTTTTTCCGCCCTATAGGAACTACGGGAGCCGTGGGTGGCGCCTGACACTATCCAAAAGCATCTTGACAGGTATGGCACGCGTCCCACTGCTCTCCAAGCTCCCTTCCTTTCGGATTTCCTCCTTCTCTTTTGCTTACTTATGTCTAGCTTTCTCTCAAATCGCTTTCAATATCGGCTGTTGTTGTGACGGGCGACTTCTTTCTCTTTTTCTGTCAATGTGTTACTGATGTATCCTCAG
The DNA here is from genome assembly GCA_015478945.1 of Trachelipus rathkii. NCBI lineage: Eukaryota > Metazoa > Arthropoda > Malacostraca > Isopoda > Trachelipodidae > Trachelipus > Trachelipus rathkii. The sequence goes on along the minus strand of JABUQX010121851.1, from coordinate 12,239 downwards.
GGTTCTGTCTATACTCCTACTTTATTCTTTACTTTTCCAGTAATTGATCTCACCAGCACATCTAACTCTTTCAACTCATATGCCGATGACTCGACCATTTCATTCTCTCAACTCATTTCAATTCTGCTCCCTCCTTTGCTTCTGGAATTGCCTCTAGTCTTAATCTTTCGATTTCTATTCTCGCTGATTCTGGATAAGAATTTCCGAGTGGGTTCTTCTCAACCTTGTGAAATTTAATTCTTTAAAACCCAAACTTCGTACAAATCTCCCTCTCTAAAACAGCCTTCCAACTTTTCCTATCTCTTTCGCACGTCTCTCTTCGTCTCTCCTGCTACAATATAAACATCCCTTGGCTAAACATAAACAAAAAATGTCTTGGAAACCATCACACAAACGGGTTGTCAGGGCGGCCTCAAAGAAACTTGGGAAGTTCTGTTTAGACTGCGATACTTTTTACTCCTTCTCAGTTACTCCAGCTATACAAAGGTCTCATCCGCCCTTGTATGGAGTACTGCTCTCAATATCCTGGGGGGGGGGTTCTGGCTTTCACCCAGGCTTGGAACAGGTTTCGAGTCCGAAAGGCCAAAAGACTTATAAACTGTTCCGTATTGTCCACTTTCCTTGGACGCCCTCTATTCTTTGCGGCCTGATTTAGTGCTTTATCTCTTTTCTATAGTACATCAGCGGCAGGTGCTCGAGGGAGCTTGTCACTCGCGTACCACACCTTTACGACCGCCCTGCGTTAAGCCACAAGGGGTGCTGCTGTCTGGGCATGATTTTGTGTGGTTTGGGTAACTCTAGTTTTAGTTCGCCCGTGCTTCCTTCTGTCCTGCCACTCTGTTCGGTGGAATTCTTTTCCATCTCTGTGTTTCCTGCTGAATTTAACTCCCTCACTTTAAGCCTGCGTCGTGCTCATCTGCGTAATTTGCGTCTAGTGGTGAGCTTCTGAGGCAGAAACATCCTCTCCGTTGAATAGGACTCTGCCCGTTGAGTCGCCGGTGGGACAACTGTAAAAAAATATACTATTTCGTCAAAAACAACGCCACCAGAGATAGGGTATATATTCACTCGCAGGAACAGAAAGGCCCAACCCCATGCAACCCCTACTCCAACACAACGAAGCATCAGCTCGTCAACTAATGTAACCACCCCAACAGAGAATTGGCGTGCAGTATTTGTGCCGTCACGCGATTTCAAAGTTTCAGAATACATGTAAACACGTAACTAGAACCTGGAGACGGTGGGGTAGGTTATGTCGGGGATATAATCGAGCAAGGGGATCATTCACGCACTAAGCGACTCCGATAAACATGGAGATTATAGTGCTTCAACTCTCAAGAGATCAGTACGTGCATATAACAACACACCACACCGAAGGACACGGGTACACGGGCACTTGGTCGACGGTTCGTTGTAGCGCACACAACGATTGCACGGGTGGTCCAACAGTACCAGGAAACCCTGAAACATACTCTCCGACGAGAACAAGGTAGGCCCAGGGCCCGACACCCTTGGAAAACCTATTTATACGTCTACGTGCATTACGATAGCGCCACACAACGGCACGACATCTGCAGTTACAGCTGGCGAAGGTACACGGCACCAGGGTGAGTGACAATACAGTGCGTCGACGCCTTGCGGAACATAACAATATGTCTACCGCACACCACTGCACATTGAAGGGCGCGACTGGCATTTGCCCGAGAACACATCCATTGAACGGTCGAAGATTGGGCAAAGGTGCTCTTTACGGACGAGTTCGAGAGTGTCTTTGTACGCTCGGACAGGGCGTGTAGGAGTAATACGACGACCGACGGGAGAGGTGGTCGCGGCAATGCCATGTGCTGCAGGTGCCGCCGTTGGAAGGTGGGGTCGGTTATGGTCTGGGGAGGGATTCTCTCTATCGGGGCCTACGGAGTTGCACATTTTGCTGGAGGCACTCTTGCGCCGTAAGGTATATCACAGACATCCTCGAACCATATGTCGTGCTATATGCCCCCAATATCGGTGACTCTTTCATCCTAATGCATGATAATGCAAGACCACACAAGGTCCAATGTGTGAAAAACTACCTTAGGACGATTCAAATTACGGCGTTGGAGTGGCCAGCATATAGTCCGGACCTCAACCCAATCAAACATTTGTGGGATATCCTGAAACGTAGGATCTGACAGCTGCAACCCCCTCCATGAACCTTCCCGGACCTGCGACAGGCACTGCACCGTATTGGGGATCAATCACGTTCCATTACATTCGCCCACTCATCGAGAGCATGCCAGGACGGTGTCAGGCAGTCATCCGTGCCAGAGGGGGCCATACACGGTATTGAGACAGACCCAACACCCCACTCTGGCGTAGCCATTCGTACCAACATTGTGTGTTTGAAATGCAGAACCTCCGAACACTACTACGAGACCCTTTGGCTGCACCTTGGGCTCAAACTCTATCAACCTACGGTTCTGGGGAGGAATCCACCATGCTATTGTCATTGTCCAATAAAGTGTCTTCAACCTTTTCTACCCTTCCTTCGCCACGTACCCTTGTGGTGCGTTTACTTTGACGAGTAATATATATATATATATATATATATATATATTATATATTATATAATATATATATTAGTATATATATATATATATATATATATATATATAATATATATATATATATATCATAAATAATATATATAAATATATATATATAGTATATATATATATATTATATATATATATATATATATATATATATATATTTATATATTAATATATATATACATATATATATATATATATTATATATATAGGGTGTGATTGGTAGTGGTATTATGTGATATAGGGGAGGGTGTAGGTGAGGTAGGGTGGTGAGTGAGGGTTAGGTTGGGGGTGTTGGAGGTGTGGGATGGGTGAGTATTATATAATCATCAATATAATATAATATATTATATATATATATATATATATCATTCGCATCTGACTCTCGCATTCACAAAATATTAAAAAATAACATTATTTGCTTCGCACTCGAAACTCGAAAATGCCAGATTAGAAAATGTTGCTGAACGGAAACTTGTTAGAAATTTAACACTTTTGTGAGAAATGATTAATGGGACCTGACTAGTTGCGTCTCAAGGTAGTGACAGAAATTTGAGTCACAATTGAAATCTAGCAATAGGCTCGTAGTTGTGGAGTATATTCGCTCGAAATCAACTTTTGAAGGAATTCCTTTCCCTATGCATTGTTACCAATACTCTCTGGACTCCGTAATTATTTCAAAGGAAGAATGAATCCAGGTTAAGAGCTATCTAGGTAGCAAACAAAGGAAAATTTAGAAAGGAAAATGAGTAAAAGAGTAAAGGATCCCCAATTCCAGGTTTAAGAACGAAGCGATTAATCGTTCCATCACTATAAAATACAAATCTATGGGACAATGAAACGAAAAGTCATAAAGGATGGATATAGTAATTTACAGAAATTATAGTAATGGTGATCTTCTGTTTCGTCACGTTGAAGTTCTTGGTTTTGTACGGATAGCGAAAGTATCGGTCTCTTTCCACACTACTCAAAGGAAATGCTCAGAAACATTATTTGAAAAGAAAGTTTGCATATAATTAAAACTTAAAGTTTCAGGAATGATTAATAAACCTCATATCAAATACTCATCCCAGTTACTTCTTCCGCGACGAATGGTCAGATATTCAATCAGAAGTTTTCTTTTGTTTTCTGAGAGTAAGTCATTGCCGTTTGACAATTATTTCAGAAAGCCCAAATTTGCTTGTCGTGCTCTGACCTCTCACATCGAACGTTATACAGGTGAATTCGCAGTGACGTATTTAATCAGAATGTGCCGAAAATGGAACCTAGTATGCCCACGATGATGTTCACTGTGTCATGAGAAATTCTGGTGCCAATATTAAGAAAATTCTGTTTCTTTCTTGAGTAAACAACACAAACTCTGTCAATCATCAGCATTAGATATGTTGTAACATCTCAACAAGAGGTCAGGCGGAAGTTTCTCTCAAAATATAGGTCATTTGCGGCACACTTTTAGCATTCGACCATGGCTCAGTAGGAACTAAATAAATACAGGCCAGAATTAAATTTGCTAACTTCAGTAATACATGACTTCTCTGAAGTTGTTAAAGTTGCCAGAGCTTGAATGAAATATCTCTCAAGCCAAAGTACTGCCCCTATGATGATAAAATAAATGTCTTCCCATCAATGAAAATTTTTTCTTAACCAGTGTGTATCATTGTACTACACAATCATTTAAAGATAATATCATGATGATAATCAGCAAACACTTAGTTTGTCGTCCTCTCGTATAAACTCTGAAGAGAGGTATATTTATTATCTCTGACAGATGACAGTCAAAAGAATAAAAATGATGAGAGAGACGATTGTTGACGCACTTTCTCTCGCTCTAATTATCGTGTCGGTTACATCCTGTTTATCGTGTACCACTTAATGATGGACAATGAAACATACGTAAATGAGGAAAAACTATTTGTTTACCCTATCACTCGTTAATTTGATAACCTCGGAATAGAAATATCAGACACGTGCTAAGCGTGTTTGGTCTAAACGTAAGCTTGATCCTACATAGTTAATTTCTTGCTCCAAAAAATAACTTGTAAAACCTGCCTTTCCTACTGAAGGGAAATTATATATATATATATAGCCTATATAATATATATATAATATATATTATTATATATATATATAATAATATATATATATATATACTATATATATAGTATAGATATATATATAATATTACTATATATATTATATATATTATATTTATATATATAATTATATATATAGTATACTACATATATCGAACTCATATATATATATATATATATATATATATATTTTTTAGAAATTTTGTCGCAGCGACAGCTGGTGCGGTGCGGTGCGATTAAAAGGGCCGCACCACGCACCGCACCGCACCGCACCACTAATTTTTCTCGTGCTCCGCACCGCACCGCACCGCACTTTTATTTTTTTCTTCACGCACCGTACCGCACCGCACGGCACTGAAATTGAGCGCACCGCAACCGCAACCGCACCAAAATGAGCGCACACGCACCGCCACTCGCCACCGCACCCGGGCGTCGGCCAACCCTTAATACCTTTAATATACATATAAGCTTAAGTAGTTTTTTTTTTTAGTTTTGTAGACTTTTTTTAGATGGAAGTTTGTGATGTCGTCTATATAGGGATTGCCGATTTGGGTATTGCTACTTTTGAGAGTTTTTTTTAAAAAGATTCTTTTATTTTTTTTGTGATGTGTCTGTATTAATAATATTTTTGGAGGATGTAATGTTGATTAAGTGATCGTTAGTGTTTCTGTGTATGGTTAATGAAGATACAAAATAAATTGCAAAAACTGTGAAAATAGCTACATAGGAGAAACCAATAATCTAGACACAGCAGTTATCAACACAAAAATGTATCTACATACTGATAATACCCTCAATACTTCATTGTAACCCATTATCACAGAACACACTAACGACTCACATTAATCAAAACATTAGCGGTCCACCACAATTAATACTACCTATACCATGAGACACCTCAATACAAAGAAAAATAACAGAATCCTTTTTAATAAAAAACTCTCACAACTACAATACCCAAATCGGCAACCCCAATATAGATGACAACACAAACTTCCATCTAAATATGTCTACAAAACTCGAAAAATTTCTTAAAGCTATTATATCTAAAATTTTCCCTTTCCACAACTACTTTTTGACAGGTTGCCAGAAACCAGAATTCATAGCATCTTCTCACGATATTCATTCAGTTCCTGAAGAAGTAACCCGCCACGGGTACGAAAGCTCGAACCGCAATAAATTTAACATCAAGCATTTTTAATTAATAAACTCATAATTTGTGTGAGAAGTGTAAATTAATATTTAAGTACATAAAACTAAACAAAGAATTGCTTTTACATTCATTTAGTGTCTCCTCCAGGGGATAAATATTATCAATAATTATAACTCTGCGCTTTATGCAGATTCTTTATCACTATATATATATATTGATAAGTATTATCCCTTGAGGAATATATATATATATATATATATATATATATATATATATATATATATATATATATATATATATATATATATATATATATATATATATATATATATATATAGTATATATATTTGATGGTAAAAGAAGGAATAGGTATTTTGGGGATGAGGTTATTAGTAGAGGAGGTAATGGGTAGGGTGAGAAAGTTGGAAGAATGAAATCTAAGGTATAGATGAAATGTTGAAGAAATATGACTTAAGATGAGGGCGAGATGGTGATTGATTGATTTGGAAGTTGTGCACAAAGCGTTTATGGAGGGTATATTCCACAAGGGATTGGAGGAGAGCGGGAATAGGTACCTTTGTATAAGGGTAAGGGAGAAAAGGGGAACTGTAGAAAATATAGGGGAATAAGTTTATTGAGGTTGTAGGGAAGGTATATGCTGGTATTTTGGTCGAAAGAGTGTGTTGACTGAAGGACTGATTGGTGAAGAACAAGGTGCGTTTAGAGTGGTAGAGGATGTGTGGATCAAATCTTTACATTGAAACAAATGATTGAGAAAATGAGGGAGAAGAAGAATAAATTGTATTTAGGTTTTATGGATTTGCAACAGGCGTATGATAGAGTTAATAGGGAAGCGTTGTGGCAGGTGTTAGTGATATATGGTGTTGGTGGTAGGCTTCTGAATGGAATCAAAAGATGTACATGACGATAGTGAAGCGTGTGTAAGAACAAATGGTGTCAATGGTGATTGGTTTAGAATTAATAGCGGAGTAAGACGGGTTGTAAGTGTCTCCCGTTATTCAATTGTATATGGATGGGTTATGAAAGAATTCGAGGTGGGGATGGCAGGAAATGGTGTTAGAATGGTGGAGAATGGAGATGAGTGGAGGGTGCCCTACCTATTATATGCGGATGATTTGGTTCTCTGTGTGGCGAATCTGAAGAGAGTTTGAGAGATTGATAGAGAGATTTGGCAGGGTGTGTGAAAGGAGGGCTTGAAAGTAAACGTGGATAAGAGTAAGGTTATGGTTGTGAGTGAGGATACCCTCAGTGTGAAGTTATGTTAGATGGTGAGCAGCTGGAACAAGTGTCTGAGTTTAAATATTTAGGGTATATGTTGGATGAGAAGTGAACGGACGATGCAGAGTGTAGTAGGAAAGTTGTGAATGGTGTGGAAGGTGGC
>JABUQX010121850.1:0-21869 GCA_015478945.1 Trachelipus rathkii | reverse complement strand
AATAATAATAATAATAATTAATAATAATAATAATAAATAATAATCAATAATAATAATAATAATAATAATAATACATATAATAATAACTAATAAATTAAATAAAATTAATAATAATATAAAACCTTAGCGATAAGCGAAACCAATAAAATAAAATTTAAATAATAATAATAATTAATAATATAATAATAATATAAGGTAATAATAATATAATAATAATATATAATAATAAATAATAATAATAAAATAATAATTAAACTAAAATAATAAATATATAATAATAATAATAATAATTAATAATAATAATAAAATAATAATAATAATAATAATAATATATTAATAATAATAATTAATAAGAATAATAATATAATAATTATAATAATAAAATCAATAAATTTTATTAATAACACTTTGTAAGTAATAATAATAATAAATAATAATGAATATATTATTAACTAATATTATTAAAAAAAATCATTTATTTAAAATAATAATGAAAGTAATTATAATAATAAAATATAAAAAGAAAAATGACTTCTTTAAAAAATAATAATAATAATAATAACTCCCACTAATAATAAAGTAATAATAATAAATAATAAATAATAATAATAAATAAAGGCAATAACAATGTAATTAATAATATAATAATAATAATCAAAATAATAATAAATTAATAATATAATAACAATTATTAATAATAATAAATAATTTATAACAATCTATTAAGAGAAAATGAGAATAAAAACTGTCACATTTTTTAATAATAATTTAAATGAATTCAGTAATAGTCAGTTTAACTAATAAAAAGAAAGTGGAAACCGCAAGACATCGCAAGCTCAGGAAGGCACGGACAGAAAAGAAGAAGTAGGCTAAGAAGAGGAAGAAGGAAGAAGAATGAAGAAGTAGAGAGTCAGAAAAGTGGGAAAATGCAAAAAGGCCAGATTACAGAAAAGAGAGGAAGTTGATAGATTAGCACTTTGTAGGCATAGTTTGAACATACGAGACAGCACACTGAGGATAGTTAGGAAGGAGAGCAAAATGGCCGAGGGTGATGATTGTAAAGAAAACAGAGAGATAGAATCAAATAAGACAGAACGAAGGAAAATTAAATGGATGATAGAGAGAAAAATGCAAAAAAGAGAGAAACAAGAAAGAAGAAAATCTAAAAAAAAGAAAGAAGAAAAAGGGAAATATTGGAGAAAATCACAAATATTTATAATAATAAAAAAACCTTTCAAATTTATCTTAAAAAATAATAATAATAATAATAATAATAAATAATAATAATAATAATTCTTGTATAAGTAATGAAAACTAAAAACGATCTGAAGAGGCAATAACATGAATAAAAAATGAAAAATTATTAATATAATTTAATAAATAATTTGGAATAATAAGTATAACTTGAAACATTATGTAATAATAAATGAAGGGAAGAGTTATAATTAAATTAGATAATAATAATAATAATAATAATAATGAATAATTAAAATTTTTAAGAAAGCTGCGAGATGTTTCAGGAGTCGGCATTGCTCATCGACGAAACGCTTGCTATGACCGGAAAGTACATGGGAAAAACAAGATAACAGAAATTACTCCTAGAAATCCGTCTCAAGTTTAGGAAAGGTGGATTTCAAAGAGAATGCTAACACTTACAAAATTACAAAGAATAAGATTTTTTCATTAGGGAAAACAAAAACGTATTTTTTATTTTAAAGATGGGAGATTGCCTAAAGACGGCAAGTTGTACTTTTAGGACGTGGGACCTCGGGGGCACAGCTTTGAAGTGTTAGGGAAGAATTCAGGAACGGCAGAATGCCTAAGCCGAAGGACGCTTGTGGGACTCAGGATATTGATGATATAAAATACAGCGATAATAGTCCCCAGACATAGTATTGAATGACCATGGGCTAAAATTTATATTGACTTATACGCAATTAGAGCCAGATACGGTCGATTTTTGATGATGACTAGTCATACAGGTGTGTTTTAACATCACGGAGGTTGTAATGTGCAGGAGAGGGTCCTCCCCCCAGCGATCCTGCCAGCAAGAGCGGAAATCCACTCGAAGGATGGGAGAATTAGACTGTCGCAGAAAGATGGACCAAATCTACAGGGCTAGGGAAGGTTTGATGTGTGTCCCATCCTTAAGTGTGACAGCGCCCGATACGCTGACCTGTCAGTAAGTTCATATCCTGGGACATCCGACGTAGGAACAGAACCCACGCAAGAAAAGTCCAAGAATTTCCATCAGCTGTGAACCAGATGGAAAAAAAAAAGCTTGAATATACGAGAGAACGAAGGGGATTCTGGTTAGACTGGTTTCCAAAGGCAAGTATAAGACACTCGTTGAGTTCATATAGAGAATAGGAAGGAACTTTTTACGTGAGTCGTAGTCCAAGGAGATAAAATATTATTTTGATTAAATTTTCGTCAGAGTCCCAAAGTTTTACACTTAAAGACCAGCATTCGTTTCTAGTAAAACTCATCAGTAAGACTAGCTTGATTGAAGAATGATGGGAGACTGTGTAGTCAAGAAAGACAACGAAAGGTCCCGATACTCTCCACCGTTTTGATTATGAGTGGTTGATAATCGCAGTGACTCACAAGAGGCACTGGATCCTTGGTAGTGCATAGTCATTTCTTGATTGATGAACACGGAAGTGGAAACGGAAAAACAAGTCCTCCATCATAATTGAACAGAAAAACCGTTGAACAAATTGCATTGAAGGGTTAAGGATAACAAGGTCAACTCACCGTGGGGAGAGTACAATTCAAGAGTTGCACTCAGTTAGTGCAATCATATAATGGGGAACGAACAGAAATCATGCCGATCCGAAAGATATTAGAAAGTTTCGCGTTAGAATGTTGGAAGATTGTTGGTGACAACTGATGCAAATGTTTCTTTAATATCATGTAGTATTTATTGCGATGGTTGCTGTACTATCAGTGAAACGGAGGGCAACAGAGCTATGGCATAGAGTTTGTAAGGCTGGGAGAATGTCATGGGGAGGCAACATCAGCCCCCAGCTTTCCATAATGCTGACCATTGGTATTGATCGTTATCAGGTATAAGTCTTTTAATTCAGCGTTGAGACTATCTTTCGAATCGCGTCGTTTTCTTAATGTACAGAGGGTCGGAGTAAGGCGAATGTAGGAAGGAGAGGTTGGCCATAAACTGTAATCCATAGTTCATAATTTCGTTCTGAGACAAGAGCTGATAACAGGCGTGAAGCTCATGTCTCCTAGATCAGCAAACCAAGTGGGGCAGTAAGGTTCGTCTCAAAAATACGGTGGACACAGTAATAACGATTTTGTAATTACTGACTCTCTCATGGAGATAGTTCTCAGAGCTATGGAGGCAAAAATTTATGTTAGAAGAGGTTTCCAGGTCAATTCAGGATAAGGACCACGAGGGAATGCATGTACCTTGTGAGGTTAAATGACTCGGAATAGGGAGAGCCTAAACAGTGTAAAGAGAAATGTAGGGAAGATATAGCTAAGCATTCCTCTCCTTCCCACTGCGACGGAAAAAGCATGGCCTTCGTCTTTACGGAGGAAAATTGAAAACCACGCGAATCACACCAGGTAGTGATGCTATCAATAGTACGAGATTGGCGTTTCCATAGGCAGGGGTAGCTTAATGCCAAAGATGTTAAAAGCTTAATGGGTCATCAACATAGAGGAACAACGGACTGTAGCCTGGAAGTTTAGGTGACTACATGCGTTGTACCCTATTTACAACAGTAAACGCTTTTGAAGACTCTGCCCTGAGGACTCCCTTATCAGGTCAAGAGGCCGGGATAAGGTGGTTCCGCAATGACACTGGACATACATAATTATGACCAACAAGGACTGAGAAAGAGAGGGCAAGCGAGTGGTGCAATGGCAAGCTCTGCAATTTCCAGCGTTGCATCATATGCTTTTTTTCTTTCCGAATGGGTAGTAAAAGACATTTAAGACCAATCCAGGAAGATCATATGTATCCACTCGTAAAAAGGCTTCGCGGATGGTCAAAGGTGCACGAAAGCAGGAAGATGGAGTTCAGGCATGTAGTCCAAATCACTCTGTCACGAAATCAAAATTTGATAACGGAGATGGAGGCCGAGAAAAATCTCCAGTGTAGGAAGTAGACAGGGCTGCTACGATACCTGTCCCATTTCCGTTACATCGTCTGGCAGGGTAAGTGAGATGGGTTGCCCTGATGCTTGTTCAAATGAGAGGGCGGCAGGAGGATCTCTGTACGCACTAGGTTTTATTTGGGATGTGGTAATCCACATATAGCTTGATTAGATTAGTGGATTGATATCCCCTTCACTCCATATACTTTTGTGCTGTCATAAAATACATGAGGATGGAAAGACGCCGAAGTTGTGAGTAGAGATGGAGGAGGCGAGCATCTGAGGTCGAGTTGCCTTCAGACGCCGTCAGGCTCTCCTCGCGCTCGAAGACTTGAAATTATTCGTGTGTGAGGGATGAGGAGGCTATTATTACATACTCGGTGGGTCAATATATCTCTAGTACCGAAGCTTATAATACAACATCACCGTTACCTACGTGGCTCGTGTGTGAGTTGAGAGGAGAGATAAGTAACGGTCCCACCGTTTCAACCTTCCTCTCCAACACTCACATGTAATTCAGTCTGGGAGCAGTTTGCAAAGCCTCGGGCGAAGGTTCATTACTTCGGACCCAAGATGGCGTCCCGAGCGCCCTCTCCCATCCTTCTACCTACTAGGTTGACGTTCACCGGCGGGTCTGGTAAATTAACGCTTATACAACCAATATATGAGTCTGAAGGGATTCAATTCCACCTAATCCTTTACAGCTTATGGGTACCCTCCTCAAAGAAGACCTGTGTGTGCGCGACTCCATCCAACCACCTTTTGACCCTCTTCTGACTATGATTGAGGCCAGCAAACCCATCTGCAGAACTTGAATTAAGCCTGCCAGAATTTATGAAACATGATAGGAAAAGGGATGGGGGCTAGCACCTGTCATGAAAACAAAGAGTACTTCCTACCAGTGGGAGAGTATATAGCTCCTGGCTCACGACATCCCTATATATACATTTGATTTCGTAGAGGTGTTGGTCTATAACAGCTACATGACCTCGCTATGCATATCGCGGAAGTGGGAGCCAATGACATTCCGCAAGATTAGCCCACTTTTTCGTAGTTTAAGATAAGATTGATTTCTGATGGTTCTGATTTTGTGACCTGCCGATTGAAGCAAGAAGCGCGATGATGCAACCTGGGGAGATTGGAGGTGATGAAATCCTTCGGTGTATAGCTAGTCCCGCAACTCGCTCTTTGGGACTACCCACTCTCTTGCGTGATTTCTTTGAATTGGATCTAATGCCTGGTTTATAGATTCAATGGGTTCCCGATTGGACGAACTCCTTAATCCGAGCCTCTGTGGACGCTGAGACACCTAAGGGAATATCTGCAAAGGTCGGTCAGAGTCTTCCCCGCTTTTTATAGCTGTTTCCTTCGTATAAAGCGGGAATACGAAAAAACGACCTTGTTAGGATCAACCTAATCTCTCCAGGGCTAGCAGTCCGTTGTTCCTCTATGTTGGATTGATCCAATAGCTTACTATACTTTGGACTTTTAAGGGCTAACCAATAGAATGGAGGAACGCCAAACTCGTTTTCTATGATATCATTAGTGTGGCTATTGTGATTTCGAGACTTTTCAATTCTCCCATGCAAAGACGGAATATGACACTATGCTTTCTCCGACAACGCTTGCTGACCTTGAACGACGCAAAGCCAGGAGCAGGCAAGCGCTAATGTCTAAAACCTATATCTCCCTTACACGTACCACTTCCGGTCTCTTCCCCAACTCTGGAGGTTCACGTGCGCACACGGAGTGTCTGAAACTTCCATGTTGCCTGTATCGATGAATGAACTTGGACCTGATTACCTCACATATAGTATGCCGGCCCTATATTCTTCCAAATACAGTTACTCAAAGCTAATTAACAATCGGGTTATACTGGACGTTATGAATACGGGACACATGTCATAGTTCATAGTCCGCTTCAAACGCACTTGGGTTTGCTCGATAGGAAGACACTGCTCCTTTCGCTACTGATGGTGTATATAGCTCTTGTTCAGTGTACGAAAAGATTGACTATGGATGCACAGATAATTTATCATAGGCACAAGCTCCTGTCGATGACCTACAGTCTCCGCACTTCCGACCCTTGTACAAAACTGACGGTTAGTGTGAGGCGATAGCCCTCAATCCCAGTGAAGCTATGTTCCTGCTTTTGATCATCAAAGGTCAGGTTTGGAAAGTAGGGATCCGGACTGAGGATTGTGTCCCTATTTCTCAGCCTTCATGACCCCATTGCCATCAGCTATTTCCTCGTTTTATATTGACAGCACCAGAAAATACTACTTATGGAATTTTGCATCAGTTGTCACCACAATCTTCAACTTTCTACGCATTCTTTTGCTTGCAGTTATGCAGTTCACAAATGATGCTAACTGTGCACTTTAATTATACCCTCCACCACGGTGTGTTTGACCTTGTTATCCTAAACTAAATCTGCTCACCTCCCTGCCCACATAATGGCCGCGTTTCTTTCCCATTTTTTACTATGCACAGGATCAGTGCCTATGTATACTGATGACTCTAGAAAGGTGGAGAGTATGGGACCTTCGTCTGTCTTTCTTGACTACACAGACACCCATATTCTTCATCAACTACGTTTACTGTTGAAGTTTCTGACTCTGTCTTTAAGTGTCTTTGCTCTGACGATTTTCAAAATTTTATCCCTTGCTAGTGAAGAGTCCTCTCCTATTCTTTATATGACTCACGAGGTGCCCTACTTGCTCTTTGCGACCAGTCAACCAGAAATCCCTTGGTCTCTGTTATTCAGAGTTTTTTTTTCATCTGGTTCACACTGAAAGAAATCTTTGACTTTTTTGCTGGGTTCTTTCCTACGTCGGTGTCCCAGGATATGAACTTACTGACAGGTCAGCGTATCGGGCCGCTGTCACACTAACGGATGGAACACACATCAAACCTTCCCTTAGCCCTGAGATTTGGTCATCTTTCTGCGACAGTCTATTATCTCATCCTTCGACGTGGATTCCGCTCTTGCTGGCAGGAATGCTGGGGGGAGGACCTCTCCGGCATAAAACTCCGTGATGTTAAACCACACCTGTCTGACTAATCATCATCAAAATCGCCGTAATCTGCTCTACTTGCGTATAAGTCATATAAATTTTAGCCATGGTCATTATATATGTCTGGGGACTATCCCCTAGTATTTATATTCATCATATCCTGGTCCAACGTCCTGCTGTAGCAATTCTCCGTTCCTGATTCTTCCCTACACTTCAAGCTGTACCCTCCGAGGTCCGTCTTTCCATTCCTTCTTTTGGCATCTCCATCTTTAAATAGAAATAAAGTTTTTGTTTTCCTCTATGAATAAATCTATTTTGTTACGTAATTTTGCATTTTCGATCACTTTCCTCTATTACAACTTTACGATTTCCCGGCTTCAAAATCCTGGGTATACTGGATCTTCTCCCGAAGGAGCGCTCCGGAGGAACATTGCCATTCTACGCGCAGGGCCTTTCGTGTGCGAGCCAATGCCCGACTCCTTTGAACATCCGGGGCTATCCAAAAATTATCCTATCCTATTATATTTACTTATTATTATATTATTATTATCTATATATTATATTTATATAATAGTATTTCTTTTAATGCTTTTTTCACCTTTGAGTAGTAATTAAAGTTATCTTACCTAAACGTGTTCATTTATATTCTACAGTTTAATTGATGTGGGCCCATGCACTCATTTTGTAATTCTCTTTATACTCTGATAGGCGCAAACCAATTATTAATATTAAATATTGATAATTCACAGGCTACGATTATTATCATATTTAAGTTGACAATTCATTGATGATCATTGAGTTTATGAATTCATTATTATCTAGTAGTAGTAGTGATATTATTATTCTGTCTTCATTATTGGTTCTTCTTCTGACCAACCGACCAACCATCTTCCCGACCAACCACTGAAGCCAGTAAGCAAGTGATGTGCTTCTTCTTTCTTCTTCTCCTCGTCCTCCTCCTCCTCCTGACTGCTCTTTTCGAACTCATCCACATTCGCCGAAGACGCCTCGCCGAGCAAGCATCCTCGTCACTGGCCCTCAGCCCTCAATCTCACACTCTTTTCCCTCACTTCTCCCCTTATCTCGCTCTGGCGTCAAATTTTCATCTCTCACTCTCTCTCTCTCTTACCCTCTGATGTATTCTCCCATAGTTATACTCTCACTAAGTGGTTTCCTCTAAATATATATATTTAATATTTTATTTCGATCAAGTGAAATTAGTGAAATACATAGTGAAAATTTGGTTAATATTTTCATTATTAAAATTGATAGAGTTGTTCACTATCATGTATCTGCATATAAGACATCTTTGATATTTCTTTGTAGTTCAGATCTAATGCTTTAATATTTTTCTTTCTAATAATATATAAATTTTAAATTCATTACAGAAGTGATTTTATTGGTAAACTTATTTCTATATATTTTTATTCTTTTTATGTATCTTATTTTAGGAAGACTTAAGAATGTATCAGAATGAAAATAAAGCTGTAGATTCACGAACAATAAAGAAAGTTGTTGAAGCAAAAGCAAGAAAACAAAGACGAATCAGAAAGAGAATGGCGAAAGCACGCAAGAAGGCCGAACATATTGTGCGTGATCCGGATATGACTGCCAGGGAAAAGGCTCATGAAATGAATAAGTAAGCTGAATAAATTGATATTATTATTTGAAGTTTCTCTTTTCATGCATTAAAGAATATTAGTTTTTTTTTTTATATAACTTTGTTTGAAAAGGGAATGTTTCAGATAAATATTGACTATATATTTCTCATTTCAAAGTATAAATAATTTAAAATTCCATACAAGTTAATGAATTTTTTCTTATTCTATCAACTATTATTATCCTAAATCATTATTTTAATTGCAGTATTTGTATTTAAGAAATTATCCCCTAGTTCATTAATGCCAAAAAATTACATTTATGAATTATTTTAATTTACAGAGTATACAGAAAGGCTTCTTCATCTTTAAAACCGAAAGAAAAGAAATACATTGTAATGAGAAAGTGTTTCGGTGGAACAAAACCAAAAGGTCAAAAAGGACCAACCAAGATGGTGGATAGAAGACAGAAGAAAGATAAAAGAACGATGGAAAGAGCTCAACGTAAAAACGGGAAAGAGACATAGCCGCTCGATGGAAAGAGCACGTAAAAAAGGGAAGTTAGCTTACAAAAGCTGAAATCCGCGAAGCCAAGAGGAGGAAATCCCATGCGCGTCTGTAGAAAGTGGATAGATAAGAAGATTGCAGATAGACATTATTAATATTCGTAACGTGAAGGATAAACAATTAGGGCAAGGCATAGCAGGCCAACGGAGCGGGGGATGGTGCTTAGATGATTAAGCAGCACCATAGTAGCTAGGAAATACATTTGTCATGACGTGAGGAAAATAAATTAACCCAATATAGGCGGGTTGGAAACCCGATTAGTGTTGGACAAAAAAAGACGAGCCCAGTGGGTGAAATTTAACAAGAAAATCGATCACCATATTGCAAGTAAAATAATTTTCGATATTTCATAAAAAAAATAAAAATAATCCCGTAATTAGAATTTGTTTTTTATAGCAAATCTGAACTCAAAATATTATATATTTAACAAGAAAATCGATCACATATTGCAGTAAAAGGTTACAAAGTATAACATATAATTTGAGAATACAGACATTAATAGTCCAATACCCACTGGGCTGAAGGAATGTGCATGCACTAAGTCAGTGAAACTGTAAAAGGGTAAATTGAAGTGTGCCTATGTACAGGGCTATTGATCAGTTAATAACATACACACTTATCTGAGTATAAAGAATAATTAACAGATATATTATAGATTTAGTATTATATTTAAACTTTCAACAGTTGTCGTCGTCATATCTGAGGCTCAGAGAAGCTAGTAAGTTAGATCTACCAATTAGGAATGATCGAGGTAGTGTGTTGACCTAAAAAGCTAGGCTGGCATGCATCGGATTAAATCTTGAAGCAAGTAAATTTATTATGATTATTAAGAAAGAGTTAACCCAGAGTTTTGCCAGTTGCATCCTCTGAAGACATTCTTGCCCTGCCTAGTTAGTCATATTGGAAATCATGGAGAAGAATTAATGTCATAAAATACTTTTTTAAGTCTTAGTCCTAGGTACAAAGCTCACTAGATATGAAAACTGCGGTCACACAAAAAAGGAAAAAACCAAAATACTAGACAGAGAGAGGGAAAGAGGGACATATAGATATCTAAGACAAGTTAACAGCGCATATTACTAAGCTGTGAAATGTAAATTGGAAATGTTGATCATCACTGACTCTAATTGCCAAATCCCAATGTGACAAAGACATTCAGTTTAAATAGTCAATACTTTAGCATATTATTACTTCTACTATATAGATTTATTTAAATAATGAAATTTAAAACGATTGGAAAGTTAAAATACATTTAAAAATGCCGTTTTGATGTTCTGTTTGTTCGGAAAGAAATTTTTGTTTTTTTATTACTGGAAAAAGATTGTAGATTGAGAGATTTAAATCCAGAGTAAAGCCACATTAAAAGCTCCATAAGAACTGTTATTTGTTTATATATTACAGGAAAATATCCAGGGGAATTAGGAACTCAATTGTTATAGAATTGATTTTGTAAACTCTCCTATCATAATTCCTTATTAGAATTTTCAAAATATCTTCTGCAAATTCAGAAGCGAACGTATAAATAATCGAGCCCGTATAGTTACATACAAAAATATTGGTGAAAAACTGCATAATATAATAGAAATATTACAATAGTGCAGACCATAGGCTAATTCTGCACACATAAAACCTCCTCCGAAAATACTCAATAAAAAATCCACCCAATTCAATATAATACGACCTATAAAGATATCATATAAGACAATGCTCTATTAAATATTTATTATTTATATCTAAAAAATACCACAATAACCATACAAAAATTTCAACCTAGTTCTAGCCAAACCTTAGAATGAATATCTTTCCTCATCTTCCAAAAGCTTTTTATAAACATAGTGCTATCCCATTGAATTACAAACTTCTGTCCGAAAAAAAAACAAAATTCTAAATAAGATAGTCTTCTTCACACACTATCACAACATCTTTAATTAACATTATTAAAAATACAAATCTATATTATTTATCCGATCTAGTAATGAATCATGTTCTAGATTAGAATAATGCCAATTATAGTATTAGAAACTATCGAATAATCATCAATAAAATATAAATTTAAGAAAATTTAACAAATAATTAAATTTTATACAGCAAATGTTACTACACAAGTAATGAATATATATAATAAATAAGTTTAATAATAATCCCTCAATTATATTGCTAATAATCCTCCTCCAACCTCACCATATTTATTACTATACTTTTGATATGTGTAGCTCTCCTAAAATTTTTATAGAAAATTACAGTACAACAATCTTATTGTTTGAAATTATCCGAAAATTTGTAGTCGACCTATATAATTCTAAAAAAATCTCTAAACAAACCCATTAGAATAAAGAACCTAGTTACATCTCAAAACCCAACTTATGCGTAAAGAAACACCCGTTATAATGAAATCTCTTGTTATAGATCACTCTATTGATTGTGCTATATATCTATATATTAATCTTTTTTCTCTACAACATTTAAAATCACCTTTACAACGGAGCTGGTTGCTAACGTGCTAACCGCAGGAAATGGGCTTAGTATAATGAACATGTGACATCCTTACTAAATTATAAAAAATCCGAGACAAATTTATCGTACAAAACGATCTCCAATTTTAGACAAACTAATAATAATTGAGAACCATTTCCTGTATTTTATTGCAACTGAATCAATCGTTTTCCGACCCCACAGACCACGGAAAAATTTCAAAAATGTATCCACCGAGAATGTAAATATAATATATTTTTGAGTCAATAAAAATTAATATTAAGGAACTCACCTAACTATAATAAATATAATATATATATGATTATATAAATAATATAGTACTAATTATAAATAATACGATATGCATGAACAATAATAATTATTATCCTTCATACAACTAAAAAACCTTTTTTAATTATTAAAATACCATGGTGATTACAAAGAAACTACTTTTAATTACTTTGGTGTGGCTATTTAATATTATATAAATGAATGAACCAATCAAAAAAAATTATCAAATAATAGAATGTCAAAATATTCCAAATATCCTTTGACAATTAAATTATTATAAATTATAAAGATCAAGAAGATAACTCCCATTTCAAATAAAGTATAATAAACAACTAATTTATAAAATACTAGAAGATAAAATCCTAATATGAGTTATTTCACTTTATATGTTATATTTATACACGTATCAATATTTGAAAAATATCTGTATGAAAAAAATATAAAATATAACGAGCTTAGATCCTGATCGAAATGTTAGAAGAATTTATTATTATATCCCGAGGAGAGAGCACGACTGTATATAGTTTGAAACGACCACAGATAATATATTTTCACCAAAAATTTACCATTAAATACTCAAACTAACTTTCCCTCAATTCTTTTCGTGTCAAACAGATTATATAATTAACACTCGCTGCCGAACATTGCAGCTATGATTACAAGCATCAGTATTTAAAAAGTACCGCAAGTGCCACCCCAATAATTGCCTAGCACCAACAGCATCTAAGTCTTGAGAATATATATAGATAATAATATAGTCTCTACTCATTGAAGCGGCACTAGGTATTTCAGGAGAAAGGGCATCGATTGTATTATATATCAGTTACGATCAACAATCATGGAAAAGATCGCAGAGACACATGCCAAATGTGTCAATGAATAATATTATGAACACACTTCCAAATGGTTTGATATATCAATCGTATTACTATATCCAACGCACGAGTATTTTGACCGTATCACATCGTGAAATAAAATTTAATTACTATATATTTATAATTAATTTTATTGATTATATTATTATTAATTATTATGAATTTTGTATTAATTTATTTTTAGATATTATTAGAAATATTTTTTGATTTAGGAATTATGCAAATAATGTCAGCTCTTTTTAAATCACTGATTCAGTTATTTTTTAATATACATATATTTGATGATTATCTGCTTATTTATACTATGATATCTTACCGAGACCTGGACTTCACTCTAGAGTAACTGAAGCTAGTTTAGAGTAACTTAGACATTTGGGATGCAGATATATTAGAAAATTATTAGTGTAAGTTTCTGTGGAATCCTGATTACCGCATCATAACGATAACTATGTTTGCCCCATTGGCAAACACTATTAAACATCCCCTTTCAATCACGTGTAAAATAAGCTTGATCTTCATACTTGATACAGCTTGATTGTTTTCTGAGTTTTTATAAGGTTTAGGAACAAGTCTTAAAAGCAACACTTTTTCCCCTAGATTTAGGGGAGTTCTAGTTGACATATTCCTACCAAACTTGCTACCCCAACAGCTGATGACATCAGCTAACCTGAACGAAGCGATAATTCACTCCGATGTTCTAAAAAGGTCAGTACCATGCCCCACCAGCAACAAATTTCCATGCTCTTCTATACCTTCTTCAGCAACTTTCTCACTCTCAGAGCTGCTGCTGTCTGAAGAGAGGTTTAGCGGTAATGTTCTAGAATAAGGAGTATCCATGCCTGATATTGTCTTGCAACATACAGAACAGTGCTCCCCAAAGAATAACAACGGGTTCCTTAAATTCATACTCTTTCAATGACATCAAATTTAAATTTACAAAAAAGTGAGAGAGTGTGTTGATTTTTGACTAGTGATTTTCTATCATTCATTTAATAAGAATAGGCCCTATCTACCTTTCTGAAATATAAACAGTAGCAGTCTAGGACCACACAGACTTATATTCTTCACCCATATTTTCTGTCAAGAAAGTGTTAATATATATAGTCGGTGATCTAATAATTGGTTTTGATCCTGTTTCAATGTTTGACTCCGACTGTCAGTTTAGTTTTATCCAAATAACATTTTGGTTGAGTTATATGTAATTTCTTAAAGATAGATAGAATCCCATGATTTTCTAAAAGTTCTTCGAAAATATTTTAAGTAGCTCTTCACGTTCCTTAAGATGGCTTTTGCTACTCGCCATAGAGTTAATTATTTGACGGGCGTTTTCAAATACTTTACAGTATTAGAATGTAGTCAAAGCTGTGAAAAAGTGATTATTTGTAATTTTTATGAAAAGGGTTTGATCGTGCTGAGGAAATACCTCAGGGTTGACTTCGGGATTTTTAATAGCTGTTATACTTTGGCGTAAATGTCCTTGGTTAACTTTTGTCAAAATTTTGAAATTTTGTAATTTTTGAGATTTATTTGTGGGATCAAACATATAAATGCCTTTTCCTCGAACGCAATACTAGTCGTAGGATATTTCAAATTATGAACTATAATTTATTTATCGTTTTTTTTATAAATGTATTGATCTTATGATGTAGAGTAATACTATTTAGATGTCTCCCCTATCATTTTATTGAAATACCCTGTTATAATATAGCTTTCTAGGCAAATTATAGAGTTTAACAAAGTTTTTAATAATTAATTATTTTTTCTAAATTTATGATAAATTTATGTAGAATTTTTGGACTTTTGTTGCATCAATATAGATTTAATATATAATTGCCTAAATTCCTCATACTGATAAATACAAGTCAAGAAATAGAGAGATGTATTTATATATTATTTTAGAAATAAGTTATTTTAGACTAAGAAACATACTAGTATATTTATATATCTGTATTATCATTAAACTAAATAATTGAGAATAGTATAATATATACTGTATATATTAATCTCTAGTTGTGGGTATCGAACCAAAGAACTTAACAGTCGCTTGAGTTCCATATTTACTTTGTCAAAAAATTTTTTTGAAATGTTGGAAATTTTTTAGATTAGTTTTGTAGGTTTACTATATTAATAACTATAATAGATGAGAGATGGACTTAATCCTTCTTGTAAATACAAAGTACGAGATGTTAGAGATATAGGGATATTATGTTATAATCTTTAGAAACGGTATTAGTTGTTGAGAGCACATTTAGCGTAAGTGAATGAATTTATGAGCGTGGTTAGTTATTTCTGTTATGATCTCTGTTCGGTATCGTTATAGTGTCTCTATGATGCAGCTCGGTGATGCGCTCTGGAGGCACCTGCCAGAATCTTAACTCAATAATTATAAAGTTAACATCTATGTCTAAGATATAACCTAATAAGTTACTTAATGACATCGTTTAAATATTCTTCCATGACTCCCGGCAAGTGTTCTCATCCCCCACTGCTGGACTCTTTATGTGCCTATATTCAAGAATTCATAATAAGTGTTAATGGCTCTTAAAATACTTCGGCCTGAGAATTCACCCAAGTCGTAGAACCAACGTTGAATTTTTATATTTATACGATCAAAATAGGTTTTTATGTGTCTAGGAAAATAGAATGTCTTCGGAAAAAATTGTTAATAGCTAGTATATTAACCTTTTGGTAGTTATAATAAGCTCATTTAATTCAATCTCTTTGATCACTATAATATTTTGAAAATATTTGGAAATTTATGTGATTGTTATATGGTATATATATCATCTATCAATATATATACTAGACCATTCCTTCACGGAAATACATAGTTCGATAAGATATATATAAATTTTTTTATTATATTTTATAATAGATTAAAGATACTAATTACTAATGTGATATATCCGAGTTATATAATAAGTGAACCTACTAGGATGTCGTTCTATTGGTACTAATTAAACTATAGCTGTTTATTCATTTATAATAGGTATATAAGTAACAGGATCCTTAATATATGTGATGTGTGAAGAGAATTTAAGCCAAATATTACCTTTTGCGTTCCTATATTTATAATTGGTATTATCATAAACATAATAACTTAATTGACACACTTCCTTCCTAAAAAATACATATACAAATCGTCATAGTGAGCAACTTAGATAAATACTACAATAACTGGATTGATATATTATAATTTTATTAGAAAACGTGATATTTTGGGCACTATGTTTATTTACTGAAATTTGAAGAAAATTAGTAAAGTTTAAGTGAAACAGTGATTATAACTTTATATAGTAATTAAAGATATATATCCTTAATATTTATGTTATTTCTCCATTGTAGAATTCCTGTAGAAAATTTTAATTATACTTTTCTGAACTCTGTGATAATAAAAGCACGTTTTATGTCATACAGAAATTACTCATTTTTTTGTGATAACATTTTGTGTAAAGTTTGTCAGTGGTATTGGTACATTAATCACTCGTTCATCAGATAAAATAAATTGCATTTACACCTTGTAACGTTTATAGATAAGGTTAACAGTATTTCTATAATAAACGTAATTTTGGTCTAATAGTTTGAGAATGAATATTGAGATATATTTGAATTTTTTAAATTAAATTATTATTGTTAAATAAAATTAATTAGGTTTCTTACAACCTCCCAAGCTCCCATTAAAACGAGATGCGTACCTTGCCTAATGCAATTTGCATGTCGAGCATTTATCGAGGATAGTTTACCAATTTCTTTGTTATAATATACGTTCCTCTGCTAGACGGTCATAGAAGTATATATCCTACTAGAACGTAGAAGTCAAAGCACAGGCAAATACGATAAATATAAAGAGTAAATGCACTTGTTCCCCGTTGTGTATAATTTCTTTCATAACTTTCTTAGTATCTTTATAATAGCTGTTTCATATATCATTTGTCTGATAACATGGTTCCTTATGAAATAATTAATTTTTGTCAAACATTTGAATTTTGAAATTTTTAGATATTTTTGTGGTTAACAACAGTATAAAATAGCCAATCCTCCTAAAAAATATTACAAAGTATCGGTTGATGTATGATTAAGCAATTAGATATTGTGTTATATATTTTTAGAAACGTAAGTTGTTATGATGAATACTATAAAGGCTTATCTTTGGATTTTATGACAAATAGCGGGTATTACTTTTGGTTACTATTAAGTAAACATGATAATCCTATAAATTAATTTTCTGTCCATATAATTTTATTATTAATTTTGAAATTTATGAAAATATATTAATGATGATTTTTATTGTTTAAATCATTTTTTATTATAAAATTTTCTTTATATATACTTATTATAGAATATACTTAGTCTACATAGGTATAATTATGATTTTAACGGAGAATTATGACGGGGATAGGTATGTTATATAAAAAATATAAAATATAATATTACGTATATAATGTATATATATTATATAAAATAATAGGTGTATGATATTTGTATGAGGGCTGTGTAGTAGTTAATAATAATAGATATATATGATATTATCATATATATATAAGATAATTATAATAATTAACTATGGAATATACTATTATATAATAAATATCTAACTATATATGGGAGTGAGGTGTATGTATAGTTATGATGGACAGTTACCGAACATTATCACACGTAGCGGATATAGCATCGACTCTGCAAGCGTTGAGGATCTTCGAATGCGACATGGTCTGCACTCTAAAGATCGGCCGTTCTACACACGAAAATAGACCGGAACTTCCAGGTTATGTGAGGGCTGCCAGGCGTGTCAGTCAAGTATACTTTCAGAAGGCGATGCATGAGGAGGTATGATTTAGGTGGTACTTAACAATTAGCCAATGGACTGCTGATATTGCAAGACACTAATCACAGGACGGAGGAGAAGGTCGACCGTGCGGCACGTGTGCGGCGAGTAAGCGGATGGTATGTTATAGTGGCTGAATTAGTGCGGCAGAGGAAGCCACTAAACGCGCACTAACTGATTTGCTTCGAGGTGTGTGGAGCGGGAGGTGCGGCTATTGCGGAGGAGAGCCTACTTAAAATGGCAGAAACAGAATGACCCAACCTACAGAAATAATATATATATCTAACGTGTTGAATAATAGGATATTAATATGTACTTAGGAAGAGATACGGATATTAAAAATTCTGATCACACTACGGTGGCCACACTCCTGGGTATATGTGTTAATTATATCATGTGGGTATATATCATATAGCATAATAACTTATAAGTATATTGGTATATTTAAATTAATTAGGATATATAGTATACATATATTGAATAAATAGTATACAGATAAATGTGTTTTGATAGTAAGATAATATATTTAGTTAAGTGATTCTTATACTAGAGGATTATTCAATATAAGAATCAGTATAGTAATATATGAAGACTATATATAAGTAGTATAATAGAGGAGTATATGATATATAGACTTATATAATATACTATTCTTCGATATCAATATTTGTTTAAAATAGTAGGGATAGTAAGGGGAGGTATTATCCCTGGGAAAAGTAGTACCCCAACTAACGCGCCCTTATAGGGCCTTGGTAGGGTTGTATTTAGGGGGTAGTAATGGTAAGGAGGTTATAATAATATATTGAATATATATATGTTGTATATAGGAAAGGAACAAAAAATATAAGTAAGATAAATGTATATATATATTGTTCGTTGATTTGTTGAATAGACTATATTACCATCACAAATACCTTAATCTGGCGTCACGATTTTCCAGATCCCCAGCCATTCGTCTCTTCTTGAAAGGCTATAACTAAACGTATAATATATACATTTTTGTAAAAGTCTTTTGGTTTGAAATCAATTTAACTTGATCTCTTTTTTTATTATATCAAAAACTACTTCCTTTAACATGCCTATAACATGTCTTTCAAATATTTCAATAACAATTTTTTCATATTTTCTATATAACGTCATTAGTAACTTTATTTCTTTAAAAAAAAAATTCTTTATAATGGTAATGAGTGACCAATTGAGAGAGTCTCACCTAAATTATTAAAACTTAATAAAGTAAAATTACAATGATTTAATATGAATTTATATCAAATCACTTTAATAAGGAATAAATATGAAGGTTGTCAATGCATTTGCCCTATTATCTGCTCACTCATATTTTTCCCAATTACAAAATATTCTTTCAAGTGTATGATGTTTAATTATTATATCTCTATGGAGCTGAAATCATCCTAAATATTATTAATAAAAATGTATCTTTTTATATCTCATTGAAATATTTTTTACTTTTTTATATAATTTTTACCGTTTTATCCCAAAACTTTCTCTTATATTCATTGTTCTTATCATGTATACTCAAAATTCTAAACTTATATTCATTGTTCTTATCATGATATCAAATATTATTTTAAGTCAGTTTATTTAATGTAGTATATTTATAACTTTGAAAGCTATTGAAAAAATTATGTTTTCAAACCATTTATTGAGTTTTATATCATTAATTAAAGGGGTGATACACGAGTAATTGTTAGACTATTCCTAAGAACGATGATAGGTAAAGTAAAAATAAAAAAAGAATTAACACTTTCAATATAGCTGCATTATTCTCCTCGTTGGTAACAGATAAAATATACATTTCGTGAATTATTTATCTGCAAAATATAGAATTTTTTATAACATTTTGTAATGTCTAATCCGATATAAGTAAGATATAAAAAATTAAATATAAGGAATCTTCGGTTTTCATAACAAATTAGCATAACTTTTACCAATGCCTCTTTATTCCCAATAAAACCATTTCTCTCATCACAAAATCGATAATATTACCCTAATTGATGGCAGTTTCTTCTACCATGTGCAATGATTTTCCTACTACTAGTTTTTTTGATTAAACAATTTTCAATCTATCGATAAATGTATAAGTGTACTTCGTATCACTATTTTTTTAATCCTATTGGATCTAATTAAATGTCCTGGTCATTCTAATAGCTTTAAGTAATATTTGATATGATTTCTGCTGTACATCTCAATTCTAGCCGTAAACTTGATCAGAAATGATAGTATAAGTTCAGTTGATACCTCACGTCAATAAATAAAATTCAATATTCCACTACTAAAAAGATTAAATTTATCATTAATATAAAAATTATGACACTTTTTCAATTTTTCTGAATCAATGAATTTATTACGCGGGTAAAGATATGATAACACTACACATATTTTTTCAGTCTGCGTTATTATCTTTGCTCCAAAATTTTAAGATATTATTATTATTATGCTTAACATCTTATTAACTTTAATCTTCTACTACTTTACTTAATAGTAACATATGATAATATATATAGTATATATATATGATAGTAGTATAGAGTAAAAATAATAAATATAGTATATAATATAGAGATTTAAAGGGGGAAATGAGGTATAATATAATATACTATACTATTTAAGTCATTATAGATGCAATATATAGAGAGGAAGGGATTGGATTAACATGAATTAGATATAATTATAAAGTAGGTAATATACATCTTGATATATTCTTCTCCTTAAAGACAACCTAATTGGAACTAATCTTTCACACTATTATAGAATAATCCTTCCGGAATACTGAAACTTGGAGAATTAAAAGAGAGATAATAGAAGAGTTAGAAAAAGAATCAGATTAGAATTAAAGACCAGTCTACCCGACGTAGACGGTAATTTCAAAAGTTGCGACGCGCTCGACACGATATCAGAACAGACTTGTGTGCTTCGGCCTTACGTTATAACTGTTGTAGGTAAACCTACTCAACGTCCTTTCTCTCCATATTAGTTATAATATGAAATACTTCACTACCTGGACTATAATTACTATATATTTATAATTACTGTCATATTTTAGTGACATATAATGATATTTAGGTGAATATACTCAATATCTAGGTACGGTTGATATAAGTATTAATGTAATAGCGACTATATATATAATAACATTACTATATTAATATATATAAACACCAATATAATTTTTATAGTTTTCAGTATATATATCATCATCAATGGAAAAGAAACTATACTCAGTACTATATATATAATATATATATATATAGGTAAAAGTTACTTATAAACGCCACCCCTATTTCGAAGTATTTGTACGGTGTATTTGTCAAGCTTAACAGAGCGCTATCAAAATATACATACACTTTCTCACACAGGTCGCCATCTTATAATACATAATATGATGTCTTAGCGTCGAAAATGAAAGTTTGTGTGTTTGTCATTTTAACCTAAGTTTCCTAACCTAAACAACTGAAGCCTAAAAGCATCGAAGCTCTACCGATTGGACCTAAACCGAATGCGCTCAAACCTAACCACCTAACCTAACCATTATAAACGTGAACTCGAACGCTCAACCTAAACGCCCAGTACTGTACCATAACACATCAACCTAAAACCCTACCTATAATTAACCTAACCACTAACCTAACCTATTCTAACAAAAAACAGGGGTTTAAAAAAAAAAAAAAAAAAGAACAAACACAAAAAAAAAAAAAAAAAAAAAAAAAATTCATTTCGACCGTAGAACATCTATTTATTGTATCATAGATGCCACCTGTGAAAAAAAAAAATTGATTCCGAGCTCCCGACTTCCGGACGTAGCCGGGAAAGCCGGTTGGGCGCGTTAGAAACTGTGTCCATAATAAACGTTCCCCTTGATCGGCCTGGGCTTATTGATTTATAAATCTGAATAACCAAGATTCCTAAATTCAACGATCCCTGTCCATAAGTATCCATAAATTACCTCATATATTTAGGGTATATCCCTTCCTTAAATACATCTATACACTGTCTGGTTTGAGATATAATATAGTATATTATGACCCTAGTATACGTCCTATCAGTTAACCTAATCCTCTTGCCGAAATCTCGTCAATCATCTCTCT